>JAOXNX010000019.1:12870833-12883614 GCA_028566075.1 Solidago caesia
TCTGATGACGTGTTATCGATGTATCTGTTAAATGTAAAGTTAATTCCTCTTAACTTTACATCTCTTTTATCAGCTTCATTCTTCGACTTCAGCTGATCGTTCTTCTGATGATTACATTAATAACAAAGTAAAACTGCTACTAAACATACTTAGCAGTTGTGTTTAACTAGTTAAATTCTTAAGTCCCATTTTGGGACTAACACTAAATCCATAAAATAAAGTCGGGTGAAACCTAGAAGAGTCTAAGCACAGTTGACTGCAAATCAAAGTCAACGTTGACGAAATAAAGTTTTAGGATGTTACATGAAATCACATGGAGAAAGCAACTCCTAGTTGTACTGCTCTAAAACCTAGAACTCGTTTGTATAACATTGGAATAACAGATATTGGGGATGACAACCCATTCTACTGCTCCAGTTTTGGTCAGCAAACAACCCACGTAAAACAACCACTGATGTTATATGTTGCTCAGATAGTGAGTGTCAGCTATATCTTAGGGGAGCAGTCATGGAAGACACATGCAGTTCCTCTTATGAATCCACTTCAGTTTTAGCCATGACTGCCTAATCCTCAGCCATCACTAGCTGAAGAAGAGAACAAGAGGAACCCCAAACCAAACCTAAACCTCGTGCCACTTATGTATCACATCTTATCACTAGAGTAAAGAACAAGTGTACACAGTGAAGGACAACTTATGTATCCACTCCTGCCACCGGAGTTGAGAGAAAGCAAACCTTCATAGAGTTTCAACCTATGAATCCACTCCTCCCATCAGAGGTGAGAACAAGTGAACTCCCATTAAGTTCCAACTTATATATCTGCTCCATATTTTGGAGAAGAAAACAAGTGGACTCTCAATAAAACGCTTTTTCATCCTTTTCCATTTAACTTATGCAGGAAAAGAGATCAAATGATTTGGAAATTTCCCAAGACAAAATGATCAACATACACATCGGGAACAACTACACTAGCAGATCACTTGGGAAAACATTTGAACAACAACCCACAATACAACTAAAGAAGTCGCTGACCACTGCCAGCTGGTTCCTCCAAAGAACCAAGGGTCAAGCTAGAGAAAACTTCATTCTTCAATTTCGGTTATTATCTTGTTCATTGTTGTTATTATGTAAGAAGAAGTTTTGACTCTCTTACAAATAACCATGAAAAAATTATAATTAGTTAGGCGGGATTGTTGGGATATAAAACCCATCGTCAATTAATTATAATTGTAATATGTAATACACTGTATAAAGTTCAGTGATGGCGGTGCTTGAGTCTGTTTATCCACCATGCCAGCTTCAAGTGATTCGAAGAAGATCTTGAAGTCATGACGAGACCTGCTTAAATGGAGATCAGCTACTCGTCAGGAAAACAGAACATAGCACCAAGACAGGTCAACGAGTGTTGACAAATCGCTTAGCTGACCTTAATGCTGCTTATCCCCATCAACGACATACATCCACTATCCACCAGAAGCATTCCATACTCCTTGATTTAATTTAATCGGGAAAAGTTGAAACGGGGGACAAGCTCATTAAATGTGATTGACAATCGCATCGAGTAAAAAGATTTTTTGAGACCAAAAGACACTTGAGTACATCCAAAAAAATACCCTCTATAAGAGGAGAGTATTGTCTTCAACGGTAAGTATGCACGACTTCTAAAATCACATAGTTCACTAAGTATGCTCGCATCCCTTCATCCATTGTATTTTTCATTTGGTTAGATGTAGGTTAAGCACTTGATCTCAATCAAGCTTAATTTCCATTCTAAATCTTGTAGTTCTTTTTATTCTTATCAATAAAGAACTATCTATGAAAAAATACAAATTTTTGTTGCATTTCGATTTGTTGATTTATCTTATTGCTAAATCTTAATCAACAAATTCGGGACTAACAAGTGGTAACAGAGCAGAACAGTTAATCTAATAACCTAGATCTGAAATGACAACCCAAGGTACCCCTGAACTTGCAAACACAAACAATGGTGGCTTCTTGCAAACATAAACATTTATTTTCAAGTTTTGCATGATTAGGCACTTAGTCCGGTCCCAACGGGGGGCGTTCACATTACGTCTCCTCCGTCCTCGGCGTCACCATTGGCAGCGGCCAATTCTTTCCAAATTCTGGATGCCATGCTATGTAAAGAACGACTAAGAACAAAAGAGAGGTGGGGTTCAAGGTGAGTTTGATGTTGCTTTTTTGTTTGTTTAATTAAATGGAATTTGAGAATTTGGGAGGAATGACTGTATCGTAGGTAGGGGGTGGTTTTGGGTAATTCTACGAGAAAGAAGTGATGCGACACTAATGTGACAGTGAGAATTTGAAGAGAAAGTTTTATCGTTCAGAAAAAGTTTTGAATTTAAAGAATGACCAACATGTTTTTTCGAGTAGCCAATAGGGTTGGTGACCCATTAGTAAGATCTTTGACCTTGGGGTATTCCACCATGATTCAAATCTCACTTCCTATATTTTTAGGGGTGAATTATTGGAAGGGTCTATAAGAATAAAAAATCAAGTTAACCAGGGTAAAACCTTTACAAAAAAAAAACAACATGTTTTTGCGAGTATGCTCCCGACATCAAAGAATGAATTCAATCATCAATATCTTTATTAGTCATTAGATGCTTGTTTGCATATTGTTTAGAAGAAGAGTATCATTAAGTTCCATCTACAATCAACTATACAAATCCTATCTATAACCTTTCGGGGTATTTACATTTGAACTCCCTACATTATTGTTACGTGACAATATTTAGACCTAACAAACTAATTAAGACATTATAACATTGTTATCAAAGTGTCATTTTTTTGCATTAATATACTCTGTAATTGTTATTTTATGATAAATTACCTTTTAGGCTTGTAAAAAATAGGTTTTCACAACAACACACATCCACCAATACTAAGTTAATGAAAATAAGTAGAATGGGTAAATCGGAAGTTATAACCTCTTACTTAATCTCTTGTATCACATTCGTACCTACACAACCACCCTACTAGGTTTTAGTATACCGATCGAGGTAAGTGTATCTGAACAGATACCACCACATGGAGTCGATTAAATCCAGTCTGAGATGAGAATAGAACCCATGCCAATTTTTTTGTTAGGCTCCCCCTATACGCAGTGACAGGTACGTGACCACTTGATCTATGACGAAGTGTGAAAATCTCAAAACACAAATAAAATGGTTATTTAATGTTCTATTATAATACTGATTAGCTTTTGCGGGTTTGATCAATGTCTAGATGTCACCTTCATTTTCAGGGCCATAATCATGATTTTTCAAAATTTTGGAAGTCTTCTGCATATATCGAAATTAAACTTTAAAATAATAAAAAAAAACTTCATCATCAAAAAAGTATAATAAATTGTTAAAATGAAGACTTAAAATAATTTTATTTTATTTTATTTTTTACCATTTATAATGACACAATAGATTTTATTATTTAAATGATTATTTTTAATTCAATACTAGATAAATTTCAACAATGATCATGTTATACCCGCACACCATCTCTTATAAATCCCTTATATGCATGCATGTCACAATTATACGTGCACGTATTATATATTATAGTTATTTTCTAAATAGTCGTAACGTGTGTGCTTTTGATAGGATTAACGTTGTTTTACTTTTCATAGGTACGAGCTGAATGAATGTATCTTATCATCAAACTATATATTTTCCTCTTGTGGCTTTCTTTCATCAATAAACTAAGATATATATAGTGATGCATCGTTGAACTATGAAGCCAAAGTTGTGATGCATTATGGAAATATATATCCAGTCCAACGATCATCCATACAGATAACACAGACTCGTTTCGATCTGCTAATTAATAATTAAGTTAACCGATGCTCTCGTTATAGTTGATCAAGTCATGTAGAAAATATTGAATAAAAATATATAAAATATTGCCTTTTGAATATAAATATTGAATAAAAACATATAAAATAATGCATTCATGATACGAACTTTTGAAGCCACCTTGTGAGTTTTCTAATTCCTAATAAGATGAATTCAACCGAATTATTTAAAAATTAAGATTTTAGAGTGGGATTTGCTCATAGGAAGTGAACATTTTGAGGAAAGCTTAAAAGGGAATATTCAATATAAATATTGAATATTGAGAAAAATCATTAATTCCAAGGTTTTTATTAATAGATTTTGAGATAACTTCTACTAAATTTAATGGCTGTTGGCTTTTTTAGAACCCTAATGGTGAATACTTTGAACTTAAAAATTAAGATTCAACAATTCACAAAATGTTACTCGATGTATAATCAAATAGAGTCATTTTTATAGGTTATATCTTTTTTTTTTTGTAACATCTTTTTAATTAATCATTAATATGTACTTAATCACTAACTAGTAAAAACATCTGTAATTAATTCTGGATCAATATTTATTTATAAAATCCATATATATAACCATTAATATGGACTTAATACTCTTATTTTATTTTTAAATATTTAAGTTTAATCTATACAATATTCAATGATTAACAATCTAAGTCATCCATTCAAGAATGACAAGCCAAATTAATTGCGATAGATGGAAACTATTTGCATATTCATAAAATCATAATTTTAGTAATTTACCCGTTTAATAGTTAATGATAGTATAAAATGTTATATCACAAATGGTTAATAATTAAAATGAGTTAAAGTATGAAATAATCTATATCAATTAGTATTGGTCTAAAGCATTAAATCTATAACTACATCTATAACTACCTATAATGCATTAATCTTCTTTTTTGTAACTCTGAGCTATTAATCAATTATAATGTAACTAACAAATATTTAAATTTTTTATAATGATTAACTTTGCGGTCAATATTTATTTGTAACATTCATATACCAATTAATATGAACTTAAACATATTTTAATTTTCATCAAGTTTTTATAACTTTATGTTATTAAAATCAATTAAAGTATACATATGTAAAATGTAACTTATAATTAAAATATTTATTAGATAATCTATCTATATTACACTCTAAGTTATTTAGACATTTTTACTATTAACTTTAAGAGTTTAACACCAAATAGTAATAATAATAATAAATAAATAAACAAATAAACTAAAAATACCATTGAAAATGAAAACCCCAACCTCCAATGTTTTCATTCAATCGAGGCCATCAATAATATAATGTCAATTAAAACAATTTAATATAGAAGTCATCTATAATCTATAACATTTATAAAGCATTTAAGATTTTTTCTTTTTAAATTAAGTTTCAACAATTAACAATATATACATCATTTTAATATCAATGATGAGTTGGTCAAGTGGTTTGGCATCCCCTTAGTGACTGAGAGGTCCCAAGTTCGATCTCCACCTAGGCCAACTTTGAGATAAAGGAAGTCCCTCCATGAGGGCTTGGATATGGGGAGACTCGGGTTCAAGTCTGAGAGGGCAGGGCTTACCCCTACTAATTGTCGTGCCTCTGGCCTTCTCTAGCGCGGACCCGATTAAGACAACGTATGCTAAAACTCCCGCTGTCGAATCACGACACGAAAATCAAGCAAAAATTCACCTTTAAAAAAAAATTATTCTTTCAGTCATTTAATACACTTTGGCCCTAAGACTGTGAGGAACGGGGGCTTGGTGGGGACGTGGTGTGCACCTTTTTTGCACTTTATCAGATATAAGCCCTTTGTCACGTTATACATTTAACGAAGGTGCCCCATCAAATCAACACACACATATATATAATAATAATATAATTATAAATTTTAAAAAAAAAAAGAAGGAAAAAGCAGTCTCATGGGGCGTGCCCCTCCGTGACCATTCCCATCAGCCTAAGTAGTGTGGCAACTTTGGCCCTTTTAGCTTTTAAGTTTTCGAAGATGGACAATAGAGATTACTTTTAAAGTTATTTTAAGTGATAGTTTTATTTAAAAATCTATTTAATTAATAAACATATTAGGGCAATTTTTAGAAAGAAAACGTTATAATAATTCATTAAAAAACACTTTCAATAAAGATTTATTGTAAACGTAAAATCCTGTGTAAACACGTAATGCATTGGGTTTTCTAGTTCGAGTTATATGGAGAAGGGGAGTCTTTAACTCAATTATACATGATTAACGGAGATATTCTCATGACTGTGTCCTAACCTTTTCTTTAGCCAATCTTATGAGGGCATTAGGACACCGAACCTCTAGGTTATCTTAACACTAGTTTAAACAAGAAAACTACATATATTTGTTATAGGATTTTAGGTTAAAATCAAAATTTAAAGTTAAATAACTTAATAATGATTGCTACATTAAGTGTTAGAGAAAAAGTCTAAACACATTAAATAAGACTTAAGATGTATGATGTATCATCACGACACAAGTTAAAACATGTTCAACATGTATAATGTATTAACCTTGCATGTTTTCTGTTTAGATTTTTTTTGATGTAAACGTATGCTAGTCCTTTAATCTATTTGAAATAAATTATCATAACGAATATATGAAAACACAAATTTGTAAATGGATAATATAATATTTTCAAAAAAAATAATTTACAATTTACAAGTAATTGACACTTATAAAAAAAAAAATACAGTATACTCAAACAATCAAAATCAGGGTCAACAAAACCGTCAAGGGAAAGAGAGTTTCAATATCAAGAAAACGTCGAGAGAGCATTTGACAAGTACAAAGGTTTCAACTTTCAACCACAAATTAGCACGTTGAGACCTATCACCATCACCATTATCTCTACTTCTATTTGCCTATATACTTCCATCATCAAACAATAATAATACTTAATTCCTATTCTTGAGGAATCCATTCCATCATTCACTTCCATCGGTAACTTAAATCTAATCTTACCCACTTACCATTTCTTACTTTGTGTTGTTATTTTCTTATAAAGTTTTGATCTTTATCATGATTTATACTGAATCTTTACTTGCTTTTTTCATTTCAAGATTTGGGCTTTTTATCCTGCAATTGATATCAACACTTATAAAATTATATATCAGAAGATAAACCCATTAAAGATTGTCCTTTTCTTTGTTAATAGAAAATAGTAAACGTTCAGTTTTGAATGGTCGGACTTTGATTTGCTACAGAAAGTTTATAAATGTATGCAATTCTGCAGATATTTTAAGATTGGTGTTTGTGATTGCGTATCTTGTATTTATTCAAAATGTTCGATCGTTTTTAATCATGTATTTTTAATAGTACAATGACCCAAGTACATGATTAAAAATGAACATTTTGATTAAATACATTACATTCCTTTGACTTGAACCATTCTTAAAAGTGTAGAAGTGTTTATTTTAGTGTAAAATAAGCAAATAAGCACTTATTTCCTTTTTTTTTATCCGAACACTCAAAATGTGTTTATCGTGTATAAAAACAACGTAATAAACTATAAGCACCTCAAAATAAGGCAATCCCAAACACTTTTCACTTTTGCATCTGAATTTTTCGAGTGAATAATGTTTGACAACATTTTTTTAAAAGAATTATGTGATTTGAGATATCTATATGATGCAGTTGCAACAATGGATGTCGATTCGACTTCAAGTTTGTATCCGTCACATCGATCCAAGACTATTCACCTGGTTGGTGTCCACATTTTACTTCAGTTGTTTTGTTTATCATTCAAAGTTTGGTGCTTTTTTAGATCATTTACACATTTTTTTTATGATCCAGGTTAGGCATGCACAAGGAATTCACAATGTGATAGGAGATAAGGATTATAAAGCTTACATGTCCCCTGAATATTTCGATGCAGAGCTTACTCGGTTAGGCTGGCAGCAGGTGAAATATTACCTCTATTCATGTTATGCGTATTTATGTTGCTCGTTTTCTTTTCATTATGGGCAATTTTGTTTGCGGCATTAGGTTGAAAGTTTGCGTAAACATGTACTCGCATGTGGGCTCGCCAAGAAGATTGATGTTGTTATTACATCTCCTTTGTTAAGGTGATACTCAACTGCATGATGGTATTTTTCTATATTTATTGTTTATTATGTGGTCCTGTTTGTAAAATAAAATAAAATACGTTGTTGAATATTCTACTATCCAGGACTATGCAAACAGCAGTCGGAGTATTTGGTGGGGAAGGCTACGCAGATACAGTAGACTCATTACCACTGATGCTAGCAAATGCTGGAAACAGTGGTCGGTCTGCAATTTCAAGCCTAAATTGCCCACCTATTGTTGCAGTAGAACTGTGTCGAGAACATTTGGTAGGTGTTAAATGTAAAACTTTGTTTCATTTATCAAATTAAAAGTTCAAATATATCATTTTTAAATGCAATCCTTATGTGAGATCTTAACACGAGTGATAAGGTCATCAAGATGTCCGCTTAAAGATTCGCGTGATTAACATTTTTGTTTGGTTTTCAGGGTGTTCATCCTTGTGATCGTAGAAGAAGCATCAGTGAATACCAATGCCTATTTCCTGCAATTGATTTTTCATTGGCAAGTACACAACCAATGAAGTTATTTGTTATTTCTATTTGTCAAAATCAGGAATTATATGGAAAGAGTATTCATTTGTTTCTGAAATAATTTCTATTTTGTTGTTACAGATAGAAAGTGACGAGGATGTTTTATGGAAGGCTGATGTAAGGGAGACGAAAGAAGAGCTTGCATCTAGGGGGAAAAAGTTCCTGAATTGGTGAGTTCATTTCTTGCTCTTAATCTCTACAACTTTTGAATTGGTCAAATGGGTATAATAAGAAAATTAGGTCACAAGGAAGCGGGTCAATGGGTCAAGTAAGCCAAACAGATTGAATGTTGTCCAAAGGGTATATTCACTGCATAAAACATCATAAATCGTTTTTCTTTTTGTTTTGGGTAAATGAGGATTACCCCTTGGATATTTTTATAAATGGGGATATCATCCGTACTGCAACATTACGCAAGCTTAGGTACTGCGCCTCTCACATACCGGGAATTTAATATGTTCATTAATAAACTTCAGGGGGCGAAATGGAAATTTTTTTCTTAACAAATCTGCATTACGGATCATTTCCCCTTTATAAATATGGACAAATTACATGCTACAATACGTGATGAAAAAGTCCATCAAGAAAAATAAATAATTGAGATATATGACAAGCCTCATCTAATCTCATAACAACCAAATAACCCGAAAAACTAAGCATAATATGAAAAATCATTCCATCAGATCAGTCGAGCGATCCAATGTTGCACCGCAATCGGAAGAGTCACGACGCAACATCATGAATTATTTTATCTAAAAAATAGATTATTATAGGAACAACTTTGTTAGTGTAATCATATGTAAGTCACTAGTCGTTTATAAGAAAAACTTAATACTGTTTGGACAATAGGTGTTTCAGGCCAACCCACCCTAATACCAAAAATCACCCATTTTTTTTGGTTACCACACCGCCCTTCTTGCCACCTTTGCTTTTATTCCATTTGACGAACACAACGGTTGATGCAGGCTATGGACACGGAAAGAGAAGGAGATAGCTATTGTAACTCACAGCGGGTTCTTGTTTCATACGCTGGCTACTTTTGGTACTGACTGCCACCCATTGGTGAAGAAAGAAATTAATAAACAGTAAGTCATGATGAGTTCATTATTTAGTTTAACCTCACTATATTCAACCAAAAAGCCTAATTTGAAGCAGAATTTTGCTTTTAAAGTAACGTGAAATGGTCAAAATTTCTGTGCAGCTTCGCGAATTGTGAGCTTCGCTCGATGGTAATTGTTGACAAAAGGTATATTTTACCATTTTTGTTTCTCGTTGCATCAAATTTAAGAACTCATGATGTTGTTTTTGAACATCTTTTTTTTTCCAGCATGTTAGGATCAGATTCTTCGACAACTAATTATCCAGGAAGGATTCCTCCTGGACCAGATATCCCAAGTGAGACTGTTGATGCAAAGATTGCAAATGATGAGCCGGTTTCTGGTTCCACTTGATCAGTGACATTCTACCATACAAAACAACTGTAAAAGATAAGCACTTTGATCAGCTATTAAATGTCGATTCATTTATTGTGTATCTTGAAATGGAAATGATTACCGTTGATGATGCTTTGTTGCTATGATGTTGTGAATTAGATAGCAAATTTTATATGAAATGCTCTACATTGTTAGATTGGATTGACTTATATTATTTAAAACTCCCAAGAGACGAGAACATTGTGTATATTGAGTGTCTTTCCCAACCTAAGTTGAGTAGACATAGGTCTAATATTAATATTGCTAACTGAATAACAGCTGAGATTCTTGATAGTAGTTGAACACAAAGTTAAAACTTAATAAACATTGGCGCATAAAGTTGTAGCAAGGCTCAAATAAATAGTCTGCAATCTAGATACAAAACATAGCGTACGACATGCTCTATATCTCAGTGTGCCTTCAAAATGTTGAAATATGATACAGGCTTTTTAGTCTCATCACGTAGTCCCTGAAAGTTGATTGAAAAATCATGGTACTATGGTCAGATATGTTTGGATTAGAGGTAAATGAGTGGGCCGGTGAGTTAGATAAGGGGTCACAACAGGTTTGGTCAAACATGGTAATTTTACAGGCTGGGCCGGGTTGACCTAAAACACTTTAGTTCAAAATTGTTTTAAAAAGGTATAAATAATAAATTTGTCAAAAATGATTGCTATTTGTTGAATAAAATGATTTAGGAGGTTTTATGCATTAAAAAGAAACTTCGCATGACTTTTGACCTGTTTGACCCACTTTCCTTTTGTGCTAGTTTTTTTATTTGACAATTAGATATAAAAACAAAACCTGAATGGCCCATTCAGTAGTAAACCAGTCAAAGTTGAGACCTCTAGTTTGGATACTCGTGATATTGTAGATGAATTTTTTGTGTGGAAGCAGAATTAAATGTACCTCGAATGCAGCAGCCAACCGCAGAATTGTAGCTTCACCCCAAGGGCGGCCTATGATCTGCAAACCGATTGGAAGCCCTTGCTTGTCATAACCAACCTGCAAAAAGAGGTTCAAAAAACAATGCATTTTTGGTATCACATATGATGCTGAATATACTTAGGTATAAATAAAAGAGTACTTACAGGTACAGAAATGGCTGGTAGTCCGAGAAGATTCCCTGCTAGGATAAAGCGCATCAAATTACCTGAAAAATGAGCACACCACCCTTAGTAAAAAAAAACAACAATAAAATGCAAGGCTGCTTTAGATCATTCTGTAGGACATATCAACTTATGTATAATGCCAGATTGTTACTTGACTTACCTGTTACCTTCATATTTGTCTCGCCTGTCGTGAGTGAACTTGGACGAATTACAGGAGCAGTCATGCTAACAAAATACACAATACTCGGTATTATCTTTTTCACTATGGAACATTATTAACCATAAGTGATTTCGTAATGTTGATATTTACCCAGTTGTTGGAGTAACTATGACGTCAACCATCTTCAATACCTCCATGTAATAGTACATTGCCCTGCGCCTGTACTCAATCATACAAGTTTAAACAAAAAAAAAATATTGACATTAGGATGGGGTCAGAAAAAATTCGTTTGACCCTTAATAGTCAAAAGTTGACTTTAGTTTTGGATGGACTCATACTACATATCGATACATCGTAACAGAAGACCATGATAAGTTGAAGAATTAAGAAATTAGCATCACCTGAGACGCTGGGCAGCAACATAGTCTGACCCTGTGAATGACCGGTAAAGTGCAAAATTAGTCCGTGTGTCGAGTGTTAGTTTCTTATCGTTCCTGTATACGTAGGTAAGAATCGAGTATAAGTTATAATCAATATAAGCAGCACAATAACAAGCGTTTTATCCCCAACTAGTTGGTTTGGACTAAAAATGAATCGGATAGACATACCAACAGTACAACAAACCACAAAATCAAAATAAAGATAGAATCCTTAATATTTGGTTTATACATACCCATTGTGACAATGTGGCTGTAGTGAGGCTAATGATTCAGCTCCTACTGAAACAAGATGGGACGTTCGTATTTGATGAAGCTCAGGTATGACAACTTCCACTACCTTCAACAAAGAAGTTGAGTGCAACAGGATGATTTCCTTAAGATATTGATAGTTATATGCAGTTGATTATAAATATCTGGGTATAGTGGTATACTTACTTTGCAGCCATGAGTTTCTGATAAAAGATTAAGAATATCTGCGCACTTAGTTGAGATGTCAGGTGAGAGGACATCATTAAACCACTGCAGAATAGACATATGCTAATAAATATACAGTGTCCAGAAACACATTCATGATCCAAAACCAGAGACTGGTCACCTCTGTGTACTTCCCCAATCGCACTGATTCCAGAATAGTAGAATTCTCATGTGATGATAGATCAGGCAAATACGGCGGGGACTGCAAACACATAAATCACATATCACTAGTATATATTGGATAACGACTCTTTACCGATGAAGTCTACGACATTTAACACTGATGAAAACAGTAGTCTGAATACCGGTCTGAGGCTCAGTTTGTCAGCAGGAGAGGCACCTAAAATTGCAGCATACCTAAAGAAACCAATGAACATAATTCAGTTGCCCTTAACATAAACAAGATCTAGACAGAGTTACTTACATCATCATGATGTCCTCAACACTAGATGCAATTGGTCCTATAGTTTCTACTGTCCCCCAATCGCATAACACCCTGACAATAGGAATCAAGATAACAACTGGTGAGACATATAGTTACAAACATGTAATACATACATACATAATATATATATGGGAAAATGATCCGTACTTCAAACTTTACCTAAGCTTACGTACTGCCACTTTAAAAAAAGTTACAAATTAAAC
>JAOXNX010000019.1:12883714-12905870 GCA_028566075.1 Solidago caesia
TGTATAAGAGACAGCGATACGTCCATATGTTGTTTTTAGTCCCACGACACCACATAGAGAAGAGGGAATACGGACTGAACCTGTGAAAATTAACATGTATATAAGCTCCGGGATTCAGGAAAAACTGCAGTAAGTTTGTATGTATACAACCAACCTCCACAATCTGTTCCTAATGCAGCTGAACATATTCCAGAAGCTACAATCGCTGCTGGTCCGGATGAAGATCCACCTGTATACCTCTCTGGATTATGCGGATTTCTGGTCGTTCTATCAATTTTGGAAGTTATGTCAATCAGGCAAGTTAAAAGTGAGCTGAACTAAGAAATAACTGGAACCTCCAAACTTGTAAAACACTATACATGCATATTAGTATAGATACTCCATCTTAGTTCTGTAGTGAAGGGATTTTATTTCTCCACTGTCTTACTATTTCGTTAAATATTCCATATAAAACCTACCCGTTGTTTACGTTATTTCCAGTTGTTCCTTGTCCATATTCATGCATATTGGCCTTTCCAACAAAAATCACTCCACAACTCCTTAACCTTGATACACAAACTGCATCCTTCTCAACCGTGTGTACCTTATGAAACCATGTCGTCCCACCTGTTGAACTCAAACACTAAGCTCTATAGGTAAAACATTTAGTTAATTGAAAAGTAGGATATTCCTATACCATTAGATGGATGGGGATAGCAATCTACATCATCCTTGATTGCTATGAAGATACCATCCAAAGCCGATAGCGGTTTTCCTATACAACCCGGCCAATGAGCAATGACCGGGACAAAAATATTAGTGATATACTACATGACAAAGACAAATATGTGATATGCCTACTCTTGTTGCTACACGGCTTAAGAAAACGTGTAAAATTCCATCAATAATGTAAATATTATAGAAAAAGACGAGTTAGCCACACGCAATAAGTTTATGTTCTACTAAGATGTATATCGCGCGGTGCAGTGTATGAAAATTTCTTGTTGCGTATATATCACCTCCCTATCAGAATGGAGATGTATATGTACCTTCCTCAAACCGTTGGGTTGACGCTGCAGCCTGCTTTCTTACATCAGCAGCATCAAAAGAAATCAACAAAGGTGTTGGGGGTTTCATATTGCTGAATTCTTCAATTGCAGAAATGACATACTCTGCAACCTGTTGACTAAAAGTGAATTCTCTCTTTAAGAAGAATTACAGAGGACTGGCAACATGGGCCAACTTTTGGGTGATCACCTACCATTGATGGGGTTGTGATCTTTGACCTGTATGAGTATGCGTAATCACGAATCTTCCAGTAGCGGAAGGGCATGTTCATATCAGAAAGCCATCTGCTAGCAGGATCGTATTGGGGAAGACATGTAAATGCTGATTCAACCCGGTCTTGAGATTTTCCGTCTTCTTTGAAACAAACCGCTCCTGATTCTTGTTCTGATATTGAATTAAAAACATAAGGGATCACTTAGAGAACTGTAGGAGCTTAGGTGATTAGTGAGTAGTATGTGTTCAAGCCACAACCTTTTTCAGGATATACCAAAAAAGGTTTCTAGTTTTATGCTACAAATATATTATGAGAACAGGTCCTTGACCTGTATGTCAACTTATATATTTGTCATTCGAGTCTCAAACTCGTTCTCTATCACAGGTTTTTCAACTAGATGTCAAAGGCACCACGCAAAAGTACAATGATTCAAACGAATAAAAAAAAAGGTATATGGTACAAAACGAACATTTTTTAAAAATGTACATTATACTTTGTTGTCTCTAAAAAAGAACTCGTAAAATTAAGCAGTATTTTTAATGTAATGAACCATTATTATCTTTTCCGATTTTTGAACACCAACGCACAAGACAGAGAAGTTTAAACCTTGAGGAGGAAACTCAGGTCGAAACATAGGTGGTTCTGGTATCACAGTCTCCCTTAACATCTGCACAACATAGATACAAGTGTAAGTCGACAAAACATAATGTGTGCCAAATCCAGTTGCATAGCATAGTCACTTAGAAATCTCAGATGGTCATAAATTTAATAGTAGCAACAACAAACCTCTTGTATCTTGTTCTTTTTCTTCAAGTAACCAACTATAACAGGACCAATCAACGGCATTTCAACCAACATAACAAAAAGCCTCAGCCATATCCCAGACAATTCAGGAGCTGCAACAAACCCAACAATCAAAACCAGTTTTTCGATAACGTAAAGAAGGATGGATTGAGTTAGTCCAGTACGCGCAATCATACAAGGCCGCCGTTTCCTAAGGCCTCAGTTGTCTCAAGGCCACGATACTTATATATAACGGTTTCTGTAATACTAATGAATCTATTTTACATGTATCTAACCTTTTTTGTTTTTAAGGGTCCTAATTTGTAAATATGGCATATCGACATCAAAATTCACAAGACTGGCAATTCAATCACGACGTAGAAAAGTGAAAGAACAAGAAAAAGATGAACCAGAACCTTCAATTACGCCAGGGTCATACTTGACTTTGGTCAAATCAACTTCAGTGGCAGGTAACATGACAATCTTCTTCCCCATTTTCACTCGAGAAATTTGTCCAACATTTGGATCTGCATTCCACAGTTAGCTCTGCCGGTATGCTTCAGAAGAGTTACGAATAAATAGGGTTAAAGTTGACGCGGCGGTGGTAGTGATGACGAATGTTGACATCGAGATTGTGTAAGAAAGTGAGAAGTTTGTTGTTTTGATGATGGAAGTGGAGCAAATGAGGGAAGTGTGAAGAAGTTGGTGGTAGCTGATTTAACTGCCATTCTTTCATGCATTTTTCATGCGTTTTACTTTGAGTATTTATTTTTCTACACAAATCATTTTGAACATTTAATTAATTTCCCATTTTATCTCCTCACATACGATTCAAAGTTATTGTCTAGATTGTATATTTATTGATACCCAGCTCACCATATTTCCGACATCAAATAATTTATTGTAATTGACGGATATGGTTATTTAACTTAGAATTGGGTTTAGCCGTTTAAGACGGCGGATTAAGGGCATTGGTAATGGGTAAGAGATAGGCGACAAATGTGATTTTTTCAAATTTCATGGAAAACGGAAAACCTTGTTTTCCAACTTATAATTACATAATAGAAAACTCATTTTCAGTTTTGGAAAACTGAAAACCTAGTTTCATGTGATTTGTAACATAAAAGCAATTAATCAAGAAAACAAAAAGAAGTTGAAAAGGGAACTTTTCCATAGTGTTTTTTCTACGGTAGCACCATGAATAGCGCATAGCAAAGCAGCGCCCACTTCCAGGATGAATTCTCCCGTTGCTACTTCAGAATTCCATTTCGACAAAAGACCCACACGCAAGTTCCCTAGTTTTCACTATACCTTGTAATATAGTAAAACGTAACTATTCCAGTGAAAATTCTCTTGTACCACATTTAGCACGAGAACAACATGGTGTTCAAATAAGCATTCTATCATCATAATCAACCATCAACTAACAAGCTATAGATAGTGATCAGAATATGTAAACGTCTCATCTCTCTTTTTATTTGTCCTCTTTACCAGCGCTTATTACGTCAACTAAACTAGTTTTCTAACTCTAAATGTATCAACTAAACGTTTATGATTTTGAAGTAATGTACAGAAGTAGAGAATCCATCATCCATTAATTCATAATGACCATGAGTAGTGATCAACGACCCTTGTTTCTCACTTACCCTTCAGAACATCGAAATATATTTCAGGCTTCTTCTTATGTTCGCTCCACCGTTTCTGAAAATGAAAATAGTCAACCGACTCTTTGAGTTAGTGGCCACTAATCATTGTATCTCTAGCCTAAGCTTTGAACTTTAAAGGTCAAATGAATTATTTGCAGCTTTAATTGATGTAGATCTTTGAGTTTGGAGAATTTTTGATAAATACACTAAACTTTGTGACAAATTCATATTTAGTTGGTTTAAAATGGTCGATTTGACCTTAGAGTTTAAAGATCAACAACTATTTGCTTTGGATCAGTTGTTACCTCTATGGCAGAAGCCAAACGGATAATTGTAGCCTCAGCCCAAGGTTGTCCTATCAGTTGCAAGCCTATAGGGAGTCCTTGCTTATCATAACCAACCTGGGAAGGCACGATTATGTCAAGAACATCTTGTTTTAAAAAGCAAGGTTAGCTTCAAAATGCCAGTAACGTGTGCAATAATAAAGAAATGTTTAAAAATCGTGTAGTTTTCATGGAAAATGAGTTTGCATTATTTCAGTCACAAACAACACTTACAGGGATAGAAATGGCTGGAAATCCAAGAACATTTGCTGTAACCACAAATTTCAACAGGTTACCTAAGAAAAGAAAACCACATAATGTAAATTTACCAGACATTTTAAGGTCCATTGGTTATAGTCTAATTCCATTTGCTTTTGTGGGTCCCATTTCCATGTTATGACTTATGAAGATAACTAATAAATGGGACCCACTATGAACAAATGGACTTTTGACTCGTACTCAGAAAGCAAGCACAATTGAAGTGTAATAACAGATGTGGACACGTGGCAACTCCGACCCATTTACCAATGAATTTTTCGATTGGGGTTATCTTTGATCTCAAATAGGTCAAATGAGAAAAATCAAAACATTGGCTAAAAGAGAAGCAAGTCAAATGGATCGAAGAGTTGAAACAGCCAAAGGTGTATTTTAAATGCAAACAACCTGCTAAACTGCTTTAGTAAAAAAAAAAAAAAAGATTATTATTGTAATGATATAATTTTTGATATTTAACACACTAATTTTTAAGTTAAGAACTGGGAAAAAAGTATCTCTAAGTCAATCCTACCCACCCGGCCCATTTTGACCTGCACAAAATGTACCTGTTTTGACATCATCCCAACCTACCCATTTGGCCACCCCTGACTTATCAGATTCGATCTATTACATGTATATTTATGGGATAGGAGGACGACCCTAATGCTTCACGAATACCCAACCTTTATAAGGGTTGAGAATTCTATAATTCATGATTGAAATGACCTAGTGATAGATTTAGCATTATAGTATTATCAGACGTATGGTTAAAAATGCACCTGTAACCTCGAGATCTGATTCACCACAACTGAGTGCACTAGGGTGAATTATAGGTGCGGTCATGCTAAAAAAGAAGCATATAGTTAGATCGATAAAAGAATCAACATATACAAAATTTAGAGTTTGTGCACATAATCCAATGCCCGAGGTATCATACCCAGTTGTCGGAGTCACAATGATGTCAACTTTCTTGAAGATTTCCATGTGAAAATACATTAATCTCCGCCTGTAACAGTTGATACCGGATAGTATTACTACCTGTCAAGAAATTGCAACTGAATTGCACAATTGAGGTCCTGCATACAAGAAATCAAGTTTATTACACAAAGGTTGTGTTACCTTAGACGTTGGGCAGCAACATAATCTGAGGCTGTGAATGACTTAAGAATTGTCATATTTATACGACTATCCAGTGCAAGTTTTTGAAACTCCCTGCATGAGAGGCAAGAGAAGAAAGAAATTTATAACACAATCCGTGAAATCTGGAATAGGAAGATGAGGAGCAAACATAGAATAAAAATACCCTTTTTGGCATTCGGGAACTAAAGAGCATAGTGATTCAGAACCATATGACACGACATTGGCCAAGCGCATCTGTTGAAGCTCTGGTATAGTAATCTCGACTATCTTGAACCACAAAAAAGCAAAGTTGATTTGAGAAAGAACCTTCATGTATGTAATCGATAAAATGATGTTACAGTAATCTGAAGAATTAACATGTATAACTATATAGACATACCTCACATCCATGCATCTCTGATAATGAAGTAAGAACATTTCCACACACATCAGATACGTCAGGTGAGTTTACGTCATTGAACCACTGAACGAGTGATACACATGATTAATACTAAATACCCTATCAGATCAAATAGACCTGCTGCAATAAAAAAAACATTTGAAGGCAAAAAAATCACCTCCGTGTACTTCCCTAATCGCATTCGGAAGCTAGCAATTGAACTCTCATTTGACGATAAATTTGGCAAGCAAGGGATGGGCTGCATATAACATGGGATGATACTAATATAAACTACAGTTTGCTGTAAAAATTATATACATAAGATGAAGAATATAAGAACAAAAAGGCAGGCGATATCCATATTATACTTATGAACTAAAATAAATTTATCCAACTACAAGAACACAGCAATGCACAAAATGTAAAGGTTTATGGTGCTCTAATTACCGGTCTTAAACTGATTTTTTCAGCAGGAGAGGATCCCAACATTGCTGCATGCCTATAAAAGGAGATCAAGAAATATTGCTTGTTACATGCACTCATCACAAATGTGAGGATATGCGATATATGATCTATTTAGGTCAAAATTTCTTAACAGGGTCATTTTTTTTTATTAACTTAGAATGTTCATATAAATATATATGGGTGACACGAGAGACTTCAAAAAATATGCAGGAACAAAGCAAGTCACATACACTAGCATGACATCATCAACACTTGACGTCATTGGTCCAATAGCCTCTACTGTCCCGAAACCACATACACATCTGCATAAGATGGTTGACATTGTGAAAAGAAGAACTGTAATACATGGGAGGTTTAAGGTATGAATGTATTTTTCATGATTGATAAACTCACCCTGTCATATCGGTTCTACCATAAGTTGTCTTCAATCCGACAATACCACAAAGGGATGCAGGAATTCGAATTGAACCTACCATTTAGGAGCAATTTGCTTCAGTGATTACGAGTGAAAATGTATATCCATGCATAAAAGCCTATTCAAAGTTCATACAACCTCCGCCATCTGATCCAAGTGCAGCAGGACATATTCCAGCAGCTACAATAGCTGCAGATCCTGATGAAGATCCACCAGTATGCCTTAGTGGGTCATGTGGATTTCTTGGTGTACTGTCATGTTAACAAAAAAGTTTATCCTGAATTCAGTCTCCAAAATAAGATATAAAGCTATTAGCTATAGAAATGCAATGTGCTTTCATTTTTTTCTAATGTATGCAATGTGCTTTCAAATTTTGTTCTGATGGCAACAATTCTTTACCGCTTACTGGTTGAACCGGCAAAAACATTTTCTAAGGCTTTTAGCTTTTATTTTTCTTTTGTAGATCCTGATGCGGACTAGCTACACTGACTATTCTTATGACTACACATCGCCATAAACAAAATTTGTCCGGTAAACAAATTTTGTACGTTGATATTGGGACAAAATTTGAAAGTAAGTTGCATACATGGATATATAATGGAGTATGTCGCATACACATACACTGAAACAAAAGTGAAAGTACATTGCTTTCTTTTAACTCGCAAAACATTAATAAAAAGACTTTTAGATTGGAAAACAAATTAAATCCGGTAAGAAGTTTCTAATATTCAGTATCAACTTCAACCTGGACTATACACTTTCAAGAACCAAGATGCAAGAGTACACCTTACCCATAATGTGGATTCAGCCCTGTATCTCCCATGCCCAACTCATGCATAGTGGCCTTCCCGATAAAGATCACACCACAGCTTCTTAACCTAGATACAGCGACCCCGTCCTGCTTAACAGGGCGTGTGTCATGCAACCATGTTGTTCCACCTGTTAATCTTAACCATTAAACTGTTTTTTACTAATTAATGAAGTTAAGTTGCAAGTCAAAAGGCAGAGCATATACCTTTAGATGGATGTGGATAGCAATCTATGTCATCCTTGACTGCCATGAATATGCCATCCAAAATCGACAAAGGATTACCTGCAACCAAATTCTAACAAATTGAGCACGACCTGTGATTTAGTTCTAGGGACAAGCGCATGAATAATGTATTATACTTGTATTGTTTTGCTATTGTATGCAACCAACTCTCAAAACCTGTATTGTACGTATCAAACCTTCAAAGTTTTTCTGTTGTATGCAAATTGTTGACATGGCACCGCTTTTGATGACATGGCAGATTATATGGTAGCCATAGTGCCATGTCATAAAAAAAAAAATACTTGTTATCTGGTGAAGTGGTCACCGGATACATACAATAGTAATGAATTGAAAGTTGTATACATATACAATAGAGGTTTTGAGAGTTAAGTACTAGCAATAACAAAACAGGACAAGTACATTTTCATGCACCAGTCCTTCAATTCTATGAGCATGAACCTGATGACAATCAATACCTTCCTTAAACCTTTGGGTAGATGCCGCAGCCTGCTTTCTTATTTCCTCAGCATCAAAAGAAATCATTAAAGGAATTTGGGGTACCATATTCTTACATTCTTCCACTGCTGAGATGACATGTTCAGCAACCTATTTAAGCCACGAGGGTCCCTATTTCAGCAGAATTAGACAAAACTAGAAAGTATGACAGTTTTAGGCAACCTACCATTGAAGGTGTTGTATGCCCCGACCAGTAAGCATATGCATAATCACGTATCTTCCAGTAACGGAAAGAAGTTGGTTCAAAATTCCAACTGCTGGCAGGATCATAACGTGGAAGACACCTCAAAGCTGATTCAACTCGATCTTCAGGTTTTGCTTCTTCTTCAAGACAAACCACTCCAGCTTCTTGTTCTAAATTGATTGGTTAAACAACCAGGTTAGATTTTTGAGTGCCGCCTTTAATGCATTTCAAACATTTTTTCCTCTTAACAAACTCACACACCATACACCCTTGTTACAATCGGGTCTTGAACGGATAAACACTTGGTTGATCGGGCATTTTGGATACACATATGAAAATAAAGTATCTCTAGTCAAGGAACAGCATGACTAATTCATAAAACATGGAAAATAAAGTATGGTAAAAACCTTGAGGAGGAAACTCAGGTTTAAACATTGGTGGCTCGGGTATCACACTATTCCTTAGCATCTGTAGATAAAATATCATTCCAACACAAATCATCAATAAATACCCAAACAAAATTCACATTAAAATTTCGAATTTAACATACCACGTCTATATCTATACCATTATATAAAGTATGACCATACTAATTGCCTTGTGGTATCACAAAATCTTGAATGGGATAATTCAAAGGTTTCGACTCCAATTTGTGGCAAAGAAGTTCGAGTCTGAATAAGAGTATATGTGAATTATCGTCTATGTTTTTTAGAACAGAAATCATTCGGTTCCAAGTAAACGCAATCACAATCACCTTTAATAACTCCTAACTCATTGTTGAGCTTAACCTGAAATCCCTTGGTTTCAAGTAAATCACAATCACACTAACTGGCCGATAAAACTAAAGTCCCCAACATATACTTTGTAAATAGTTATAGGCAGTACATTTCAAAATCTATTCCAATATAAGTCATATGATAACGGGTTACCAGCTCAAGCGGTAAACTTGATTAACAGGATAGTAAACCTTCAAAATCAATAACATTACAGGTAATAAACTTTTAAATATGTATCGATACAAGTAATGTGTGTATGCCACATATAGGCCACATAAATGGAGCATCCCGGTAAAAAATTTAGAATATGTGAACACATAACATCAAGTTCCCTGTACTAGTATTTTACAGAGTACATTGTCGACAAAACTGCATATAGTTTAGGTTGTTATTTAATGGACTTTACGCAATTCAGCAATTGCACGGATACAAAGCTAGTAACGCGGTAAAAGAAAACAAACATATATAATCCACATGACATACCTCATCCATTTTGTTCTGATTTTTCAAGTGACTGATGATGAATGAACCGATAAAAGGGAATTCAATCAAATAAGCAAACATCTTGAGCCATATTCCACTCAAACGTGGAGCTGCATCAACCAAAACGTTCCATACAAGACATTATTAATATATACACATTATTTTTAAAACCAACTCCTCAAGTTCGAATCTCACTGGTTAAACATCTTGGGTATGGCCAGGGTTCAGAAACGGTCACCGGATAACCCGGTTTCCATCTGAGTCAAAAAGACTCGCCCCCTCCCAATAACGGATAACCTGAACAGCATATTAAGATTAATGATAATAACGACCTTGGAGTTTTTGTAGATTATAGTTGACTTGAGTGAAGTTAACTTCACTTGCTGGAATCATACAGATTTTCTTTTTCTTTCCAAATATCATCTTTTAAACTTAATCAAGTTATTATATGAATTCATTATAAGGATTAAGGAGGCAATCAGGCAGGTAAATAAAACGGTGTATATATCATATATATCATATCTGATATAAAATAAAATGGTCAATGTTTTAGAGTGTCTTTGTATTGTTTTGTTAAGTAAAAGTCAAAATCTGAAAGGGACCGAGTGATGGTGACCGTTACTAGATTACTCTACGGAACCTTAGACCAAAGGGAGCAAGGCATTTTAGGGAGCGGCGTTTTGCGTCATGTGACGCCCAGTCACATCCTAAGATGATGTCATTTAAAATTGGAGGAATGGGACAACTTAGATGGGTGAAACTTATATAATAAATTAACAAATTATATAAACTAAATTAAAACAATCCATTACATTAAAAAAAAAAAACCATACAACCTACATTAAAAAAAAAAAAAAAACATACAGCCACATACTCCCTATCTTTAAAAAAAAACATACAACCTACATTAAAAAAATTAAAAATAACATAAATCCTAAAAACATAAAACATAAATCCTAAACTTTTTAAATAAAAAACATACTACCTAAAAACATAGTTAATCATCATCACTAACGTATGTGTCGATGTCCTCCGTCACGTCTTCTACCTCACCCGGCATGCGGTTCTCCCACAGGTGGTCAACCAAATTTGCAGTTAGCATGTTGTGTGTTTCTCTGCTTCTAACTGCATTTGAGATCGCAATTCGAACCTCCATTAGAGTTTGTTGTTCCCAATACGTCGGCTCGAGAGAAGGGTCAGAATCGTCGTAGTTTTGAAGATCACTCCAAGTTGATCTTCGTCATAAATGTGTTGAAGATCACTCCAAGTTGATCTTCGTAGGAATGTAGGCCCGTATAACTCAATTACACCTATTATTAGAAAAACACTAAAAATTAAACATCTACAAACTAATAATTAAACATATTAATAATTCATAAAAACTAATAATTCACATATACTAATAATTCACATATTAATAATAACATACTAATAATTCACATATACAAACTAAATAATAGCATACTAATAATTCGTAAAAACTAATAATTCACATATACGAACTAAATAATAACATACTAATAATTCGTAAAAACTAAAAATTCACATATTCGAACTAAATAATAGCATACTAATAATTCGTAAAAACTAAAAATTCACATATAAAATGAAAAATAAGTAGTGTATGTATATATATATATATATATATATATGGATTTGAAGAGAAGTAGAAAATGTATAAAAGAAAAATAAGTAGTGTATATATATATGGATTTGAAAATTTTAAAAGGAAATTTTTTTTATCTTTTTTTATGTGACTTAGCCGTTAAACGGCTATAATTTTCGAAAACCACAAGCCCCGCGCCCGTCCTAGCCAAAACGCCCAAGACCATGCCGCCTAAGGGGTGCGGTGTTCACGGCGACTTAGGAGGCAATATAGCCCGACGTCACTCCCACCCCGCCCCACTTCCTTCGGTCTTACTAGTTTGGCATAGGGGGTGTAACAATAATTGTGAGTTTTTCTTTGGTGACGAATCTTCAACGCGATAACAACAATACCCAATTTCATTAAAGGCGTAATATCGCCAATTCGCCTTCTTCAATGAAACTAAACCTTATTCTCATTTTCATATTAAATTTATAATAGAAATGTCAAAAAATTCTTTCGAATAAGTACTAAACATCTCACTAAATCTATACTCCTTAATAAAAGGGGAACCCCTCCCCCCTTTTCTCAAAAAAGCCTTTAGATATTCCTATTTTGCCCCTCACTTATATCTACTAATTTAAACATCTTCACCTAATATACCTATAATACCCTTAATGAAATAATTTACAATATAAATCCCTCAACCTTTAAAATAACTACAATACCCCTTCTACATCAATTACCTTTACATTCACCATCACACCACCACCGCCGCCCCCACCACCCGTCGCCGCTGCCGTCGCGCCGCCACCCTCACCCTTCGCTGTCACCCCTGCCGCTACCACCATCGCCGTCGCATCGCGCGGATATGCGTCTAGTTTAGAGTAATAAATAGCATCGAACAAATTATACCAAGTTTTATGTAATACTATACGCTAAATCTCAAATATTTTCATTTTTAACCTTGAAAATAAATAAAACTTATATTTTACATAATTATCATGGTTTAATTGATATATAATTACTACATATTTACTCTATATAAACTAAATTTTGATTTATATAATGTAAAGAATAAACCTTAACGTAAAATAATAAATAAAATTACGCATTTCAAATAAAATACTTGAATATAGTATTAGTTCCATGTTATTAATTTGTGTATCATGGTAATATATGTCTAGAGTAAGGGTTATTTAAGAACTCCTAAAAAAAATGAACGCAAGAACCAATCATATCAATTGATTTTGATAAATCGTAAGTTTATCTAATTCATTCAAAACATTTTATTTCAAAAACCGTACATCGTTAGACGAAAAAAAAATATGGGTAATGTTAAAATTTTGCCCTCTTTCATTAGAAATGAGACTCGATATACTTTTGACGACTTTTTAATTTTCCTCTTTTTTTTTATTTACATATGTGTAAGTTATATATCTTACACATATGTAAAACCTTTGTTTTCACGTGTAAATTACTAAAATGATGATATCTACTCAACAATGACGGCTAAAAGCGGAGCCATGGTGGCCAAGGGCGGAGCCTGTCAGTCCATGGCGGAGCCATAGCGGCTAAGGGCGGAGCTCGTCAGGTAGATCACCTATCACCGATTACCCCCTATGACCTATCACCTTATGACCTATCACCCCCTATGACCTATCACCCTCACCAGCTACCCTTTATTTATACCCCTAAGGGCGAAGCCCGCTTCAAAACATAATTTTTGATTAACTTACACATGTGTAAGGTATATAACTTACACATGTTTAAATACAAAAAAAAAACGAAAATTAAAAAGTCGTCAAAAATATATCGAGTCATATCTCTATTGAAAGAAGACGAAATTTTAAGACTACCCATACTTTTTTTCCGTCTAACGATGTACGGTTCTTGAGATAAAAGTTTTTTAATGAATTAGATGGAATTTTATGAATTTAAGATCAATGACCATGATTGATTCTTGCGTTCTTTTATTTTTAAGGGTCCTCAAAATAACTCTCTATATATATATATCAATTTTGAAAGAAAAAATTATAATTACTTAATGGGTATTTTTATAATTTATACTTCATAAGTTTCATAAGTTACATGCTACTTTTAAAAGCTATTTCAAATAGTTTATAGTTTTGGAGTTTATTGAAATCATAATTTACTACAAGCTCAAATGCCTATAAACTTAATATTATGAAAACTATAAGCTCAAATGCCTATAGTTACGGAGATGAACCTGTACTCTTTCAGTAGCAGAACTGTCGAACATTATTGAGTTGTTCATTCCTTGAGCATTGCTATTTAGAATTGCTTTTGTTTCCTGATTATCACCGAGGTTTGAATCTCGTATAATTGAATTCTTTGAAGCTAAATGCACTGATGCACCTTTGTTTTCACCGGCAAGTGTGATAATTGCATGTTTTTCGTCTATATGTTGCTTTGGCAAGCTTGTTACTCATCTTTTGATAATGAACTATGAAATGACGTCTTTGATCTCTCTGTGTAGGGGAAGTCGTGTTGTGGTTGATGGTTTCGGTTTTTGAAATTTTGTTTCGAGTGTAGGTAGATACATGGATTTGGTTTCTGGTCCTTTCACATTTGTTATGTCTCTTGGTTTTGCATTGAGAAAAAGATCATCAGCAGGGCCGGCTCTATAGAAATTTGGGTCTAGGATGAGCCAGAAGAAAAAGGCCACTAGGTTAGGAAAACTAATTCGACCCGGTGACCTAAAAACAAAAGTACACATGTACCTAGCGTCTTAACCATCCGATCAGAATGCTCATAATTAATTATTAAAGGTAAAGACACTATATAACATATAATATAATATATATATATACATACACAATATAATATGTGTATATATATAATTTACATATATATGTATATATAAAATTTAAAAATTCGGTCCCTGAAAAATTGGACCTTGTGCGGTCGTCCACTTTGCGCTATGCCTAAGCCCCCATGATCATCAGCCTGTGTAACATGATTTGAATCATTTGGAAACTTTTCGTCTGTTATTTCAGTTGGTCTTCTGATTTCTGCAAATTCACTAGTGGTTTTGGTGGGAGGTGATGGTGATCTAGATGGGGATTTGGGAGGAGTGCGTGTTTGAGATGGTTGTACATGAACTGGGGACAGTGGGTGAGTGGTGGCTCGTGTTCTTCTGGATTCAAGGGACAATGAGGAGGGGTTGGTTGGGACATTGGGTGAGATGGTTCTACTTGGTTGTTGGTTAGGAATTCTTCCCTTATTTATTTATTCTTAAGAGCAAATAGGGAATTTATTGATCTAAAAATAGTTGTAAATCATTTTATAATATAATGGGTAGATATGATAGAATTTAAATTAAAATTGGGTATATATGAAATTTTTAATTGAGTAAATATGTAATTAAGATGTTAATATTGGGTATATATGAAATTCATCCTATTTATTAAGGAGGTTTCTAACTTTATATTGGTTTTGGTTTTTGAGTGAGAATGAGTTTGAAACTCATCACCTGATGGGCTTCAAATTTAATTAGATTGCTGGGTTTTATACCTAGTTTGTAATTCGAGTCAATAAACCAAACACTTTCAATTGTAATGAAAGTGATCTCATCATTTTCTTAAACCAAAAACACCTTACATTCAAAAACCTACATCCCACCAATTTTTTTGAGTTAATCTAAAGAATTGAGATAGACAATTAGAAGTACTAGAGAGATGATGGGTGTCGCTTCTTTCACAAATTTTCTTATCGAGGAATACAATGTATACATTTAATACACATAAAGTAAACAACTGGAGAAAAAAAATGCACCAGCAAGACTTAACTAGGTGCTGCTAGCAGCAAATATGTTATTCCGTTCGTGCGGCATATGTGTATCCCCTGAAATTATATACACTCCTAAGATGAAATCTAACTTACACTCTATCTCAAATTTGAAAATTTTGAAAACTATTTGGTGTATTTATTCTACTTGCTCACCAATCAAATCAAGTCCGACTAGAAAGAATGCAATCCCTTGAAAGAGCAAGAAGTAAAAATGGATACCTTGAGCAGATAAAAGACTCCGAGCAGCAGCTGTCAAGAGGAGAAAAGACAACATCAACTCCTTTGTATAAACTCTATTATGTTTCCTTTTTCTATAAGCTTTCATCTCTTCTTCTTTCATCTTCTTTTGAAACTCGTCCAAATCAGGTTCTGAAATGCCTCTATGGTTTGGTTTTCGGCCTTTTTCATTCAACGAAATGAGATCACCCTCTGATGATCGACCGGATTTCTTGGTGACAACCCATTCATAAGCACTTCCAAGATGGAAAAGGCCCGAGATCATGGCATTGAATTTTGTTACTGACAATGTGTTTTCAAAGAGTAGATAAGGGACTATAAATGGGAAAGACCCGGGTGCTGGGAGGATGTTCAGAATAGACATTGTGACGGGGATGTAACAAATGATCAATAATGGGAGGGTGGCTTCCGGTATGAACATTGTCATTGGGAGAACTATGCAGAAAAGAGTGAAGGAGTAAAACGGTAGGATAAGTTTTCGTAGTAGAAAGAAGAGGAATATGATATTTCCTTTCTTCCAAATGCTAATCTGCATAAACACCCAATTAAGTTATTTTTCTACTACTAATCTATCTTGAAGGTTACACAAACGAATTCTACAAAGTATTATAAGGGATGCGTACGTTTGATTTGATAATATTCGGCAAGCAAAGCCTAAACAATTGCATAGGTCCTGAATGCCATCTGTGTTGTTGCTTCCTGTAAGCTTCATATGATTCAGGCAATTCACATTGGCACTGTAAAAAAAAAGGAATACATGAATTAGTAGAGTTGCCAATTTCGACTAAGTTATTCATTAATAGATACATTTAGGTGATGCTTCATTTAAAGTGATCATTTAATTTGAAATTTTAGTTTTATTATTGAAAAAATATAGTTATTGCTATCATATTTGACGCGCTAATTATTTATATAGAATTCAATGATATTGGAAAAAATGTTTCGACGTGAGGGTGTTGGCATTGGGTGTGAGTTGGAGCACGGGTTACACCCAACCCATGTGGGAACACCGCCGCATGCAACGTTGGTTGGGCGTGGCTTGATGTTTCATAGTTCGGAACCAGCAATGAACTAGAAAGATTTTTGTGACCGTATTTAATGGCTAGAAAACAACAACCTTTGACCATTGAAAACTAAAACCAAGTGTGGAATTTTATTTTAAAAGTTAAATAAATGTAGTGTGGGTTGAGATGTAGTGTGGGTTGGTGATGCTAACTAAATTAGGGGATGTGGGTTGAAAAAAGTAAATTTGAGGTGTCATAAGAAGATTGGTTGAAAGTATGGGCTGAGTGGTGTTGTATGGTTTCCATCACCCTGAAAGAAGTTACACATTTTCACCAGTTACCCACCCGCCCCATCCATTTTTCAACTTCTATAAATTAGCATCAATTAACGTATCTATTGACATGGTCCAACTATTTCATTTAGGATTTGAGCAACTATTGAAACAATATTTATCAACCATAAAGAAATGTAATGTATTTACTAAAGACTTTGAAAAAATATCTACAGACTTTCCAAGTCAAATGGTGTACTTGCAGTTGTAAAATATATCTCAGTATGCTTGCACTTATCGGGGAAATTTGATAAGTGCAAAAAAAGGTATAAGAAATGCTCATGGGTATAAGGTAAAGGGTATCAAAAAGTACAAGGATTTATGATAATCATACATTTTATCATCAAAGTCTAAAAGTTTCAAGGAATACATATACCTCTACATCATTGAGAAATATCATTTTCCATCCATGAAGATGGGCTCTAACAGCAATGTCCATATCCTCAACGGTCGTTCTCTCCAACCACCCTCCGGAATCCTCCAGCGCCTTAATTCTCCAAACTCCTGCTGTCCCATTGAACCCAAAGAAGTTCAAGAAAACCCCATTCACTTGCTGTTCAACTTCAAAATGGAATGATAGATTAATATATTGTAACCTTGTGAGCAAATTCTCATCCTTGTTCACAAACGACCAACGTGCTTGTACCAATCCTAATTCCTCATTATCCTACATATTTCAATCAAAAATCAAAATTAACTAATTGATACGCTCACGCACCCCACTCTAAAGGGATGTTTGGTTGTGCATTTTGAAAGTGGCTATTCTATGCTTAATAATGAGATTCTGATCATCGTACTAAAACATGTTGTAAAAAGTAGTGTTTAGAGCTGCTTCCGCTATATGAAGATGTGATGTAATAATCGACTAAGAATCATATAACCCAACCTCATTATCTAAGCTTGAATACTTGAAGGATGCTAAGATCTGTCTGTCCAAATTAGACTAACTACTATATTTATTACGCTTCTATTAGTAATATCTGATATGAGGCCTTATAACAACACAAATCCAACACCCATGAATTATCTTACAGGACAGAAACATATAATCTAGTACCTTAAAATGAATAACTGTTTCTCTGAGGAAATCAGGGGATGGTTGGAAATCAGCATCGAAAATGGCAACAAATTCGTAATCTTTAACATAACTACAACTCATAGCAGATTTAAGATTACCCGCTTTATATCCATCTCTAATCACTCTATGTCTATAAAGGATATTGACTCCTCCTTGTTTCCATCTATGAACCTCCTCTTTGATCAACCATTGGGCTGTTGGATCATCTGAATCATCCAAAACTTGTATCAAAATCTTGGATTTTGGCCATTTTAAATTACACACCGCCTCGATTGATTGCTGATAAACCTGAATATGAGTACATGTAAAATAATTACCGAATGGACATCTTAATACGTCTCAAATAAATCAACTAACTATTGCTTAAGATGATATATTTCACAATAATTATCAAATATGTAGGTAAAGTTCAAAGAATTGATTTAAAACCTAGCAATAATGCTCACACTTGAGGACAAAGAGTAGCAAATAGCCTAATATACAACTCAAATCTATTAAGAAAGTTCAAATAAAGCTACCAAGACTCTATATCTTGGCATGAATTTCATAAGCAATGTTTTACAACCAACAATAAAATTCAATTTCATAAGAGCCATCAAAACCATATATACAAAATTCTAATGTTTTCACCATTTAGCAAAACGCTAACTACATCTAAATGTATCAAACTTGTCACCATTTGCTATTACATGTATCTAACTTTAAAACTATATGTCGCGATATGATCTCATATAACTTATAAACCAGTGACATTGCAACAGTTTAATGAATCGGTTCACTAATCGCTTTAGCAAACATGTTGTTCCAATATTCACATAAATTACTCAAATCCCAGCTAATAAAGATTCAAACTTAGAACATGAAAAACACAAGTTACCTCTTTTTCATTACACATTGGAATCTGAACAAGAACCATAGGAAAAAACCCATCACAATCACCACATTCGACATCAACGTCCTTTCTTTTTGCAACAGGCCTAATCTTCATAACACGAATCCAGAAACAACCCAAACAAAGCATAAACCTATCCAAACTCTGAATCAAAAACAAAGCAACACACACATTCGCCAAAACCTGTAATGGAGGTGCAAGATACTCGACCCGAATCAAAACCCATTTCGAGTAAATCACATCAAAAAACCCCCTAAGCTTGAAACTATAGGACAATGTATACAAATATTGTAAATGCAAATCATGACTCCCAAGCTGCCAGCCTTTAAAATAAGCCACAATCTCAAATAACAACAAGCAAACAGATAACCAAAGGGATAACTTTATAAATGTATAAAACCGTGGTGGGGTATGGACGGTTTCGGTGTCGGTACGGGCAGATTTGACACGTCGACGGACTGCATAAGAGAGGGAGAAAGTGGTGGCGGCAATGGACGTAATGCAGCCGGCGGCACGATGGGCTTTTAAGAATAAAACCCATGTAAGTTGTTTGGCATTTTTGTTACGGGTATGATGATTATGATGAGATGAAACGGTGCCATTTAGGAAATGTTGGTCTGGTGGGAGATTGAGTTCCACCATTGACCAATTCTTGTTGTTTACCATCACCGGTGTTACACGGTGGGTCTTCTTTACCCACCAATTTGTTTCCATTTTCTCTTCAAGAAATATATATATATATACTTTGATCACGTCGATATTTCAATGATTGCTTTACGTGATCAAAATATGGATTTATTGTGAGTATTATTCATGCATGCATGCATAAGGTTTTTTGGTTTACTATCTTGAGATGATTCAAAGATTTAATGGTGGTGGTGGTGGAGGGTTAATAAGATATAAAAGAAGATATAAGGTATTTTTGTTTTGCCCACCAGCAACCTTATTGATGAAATTAGAAAGGAAATTGAAAATAAAGATTTTTAACAGAAGAGATGGGAGGAAGAAGAAGATGATAAACTGACATAACATAAAACACACGCGTGTTATGAAATCTATTTGTTTTCACCAGCCCCAACATATTTTATTTTTTTAAACCGTAAATGTTAGTTATTAGTACTTAATTGTTCTAAGTTAGTTAGGGCTGTCAATAAACCCGCCAACCCGAAAACCGACCCAAAAAAAGCAGGTTCGGGTTTGCTTTTTTCGACCCGCCAACCCGCCAACCCACCAACCTGAATTTTTTCAGGTCGGGTCCGGGTTGGGTTGTTGGGTTGACGGGTCGACCCGCCAACCCGAATTTTTATTTTTTTAATTTTTTATATATATTTTTTAATTTTTTTATGCTTTTGACTGGGCTTATCCTGTTACCTACTTATCTAGCAAACAAAGAATAGTAACATATCATCAAATTTTTAGTCACTAGCAACTAAAAATGCGTGTATATATTTCATATGTATTAATTAGGTATATATTTCATATGTTATTTAGCAAACAAAGAACATATATATATTTCGTATGTATTAATCGGGTCAACCCGTTAACCCGACACGGGTCGAGTCAGGGTTAGAGTTTTTCAACCCGCCAACCCGACACGGGTCGACCCGATTGATAGCCCTAGAAGTGAATAGTAAGTGGGCCCCTCTATTTTTTTTATGTTTTTTGTTTGAACATTTTTTTTTTTTTTTGAAATTTTTGTTTGGTTTTGAACTTTTTTTTTACTCGTTTTATTTTTTGTCACATGTCACTTGTTGCCTATATTGCGTCATCTGAATCATCATCTCTGAATGATATAATAGAGGGTGTCCGCGCTATGCAGCAGCGAAGACGGCGGTGTGGTGGTGGCGGCGACTGCTGGTGGTAATAGCAGCCCGAGTAGTCTAGGTAATTGATGTAAAGGTAAATAATGCAAAAAGGGATAGTTTACGCATTTTAGAAGATAAAGGATATACTATGTAGATATGTAAGATGGACAATATAGACATTTCAAAATCTGAATTTTAAGACATTTCAAAAATAAAATAAAAAAACCTAAAATCCTTTATAAGTAGTTATAGAAAATGCTTTATAAGTAGTTATAGATATATTTTTTAACTTTGTGCAAACCTTTTGCATATTTGACAAATGACTACAATTTTTATTTTTTGTTATTTGCATGATGTTTTGGTTATCGTATTGCTCTTAAAAAAAACCGTCATTTCTTTTCGTTTTTGAACCTTTTTTTTTTCCTTTTTGGTTTTGAAACTTTTTTTTTCCTCACTACAATTATATGTTGGTTGTTGCTTACATTGCGACATCTGAACCATCATCCATTGATATATATTGTTTTATCTTTGAGCAAACTTTTTGCGCATTTGACAGATGACGACTTTTTTGTTACATGTACAACGACATGATTGTAGTATTGTTTTAAAAAAAAGAAACGGATACCCGTGACAAAAAGCGGAGTGAACAACCTAGTTAATAATAAAAAGTTAGTATTTGGACGTTTATATGAAGTTTAATTCAACGTAGGATTCCATATGATTACCGTCTTTCTTTAATATATTAGCATTTGAAAGATAATCACATCATCTTTCACATTTTAAAATCCACCTGCAAATCAAGTTTATCTCTTTCTTTCACCACTATATCAACCATTATCATCACCACCAAACTAGCTACTTTGGCCAGTAGTCGTCGGAAAACCAAGCCAACGCCTGGTAAGCGGAATATAATCGAACTAGTCTCTATCTATCTATCTATATGTTGTGTTTGGTTTGTTTGTGGTCGTCTGTATTTCTCTCCCGGCCATCAACCTCTTTTTTGTTTCTTCTCTAAAACCTTTTAAGATCTCGATCTATCTATAATAATCCATCATATATCATCATATCCTGAGAATTGTTACTGCTTTTGTTGATGTAGATTCTTAATATATGTTACATTAATTTGTTCCTGCTGTTGTGATTTAAAATAAATTGCTTACAATTTGAGTGTTTTATAAAACTTCTTTTTTGTATGACTCATCGTAAGTTGTGATAATTGATGTTGTATGCTTAATTTATGTGATTTTTTACTTGAAAAATTTGTTTTCATTACGTTTCAATGATTTAAATTGAGTTTTACTTTCTATATAAATAATTAAATAAATATAGAAAAAATAAATACCAAATTAACATGCATTAAATATAAAAAATAAAAAATGAAAATATATTTAAAATTCAAACAAAGTTTTAGTGTGTATATGGCATATAATATATTTTTTGTTTATCAAAACGATATGATACGAAGACTAAAAAGATATATATTGCTATTTATTAAAACATTAAATTGAATTTTAGAATTTTTGTATTAAGTAGAAAGACTAATGTTATGTTTGACTAATAATTAAGTCAATGATAACTTCATTATTTAGATCTAAAGGTTATAATTAAACTAGATTATTTCCCGCGTAATACGCGTGTTAAACATATTAAGTTTTTGTTATAACTTCAAATATAATAATTAATAGTTATAAATATGACATGTTGAGATTTGATGATACTATTATTTTAAAAGAAGTTTTGTATCAAAAATT
>JAOXNX010000019.1:12914823-12935243 GCA_028566075.1 Solidago caesia
GGCATCAAGGCGTTACCATAACCCCTTACTCCTAAGAGTCTTAGGCTTACCGGAATGGTCACGGAGGGCATGCCCCCATTTGACTGCTTTTTCCTTTTTTTTTTAATTTTAAATTTATAATTATATTATTATTATATATATGTGTGTGGATTTAATGGGACACCTCCGTTAATTTGATAACGTGACAAAGGGCTCAAATTTGATAAAGTGAAAAAAAAGTCATGGAAAGGGGCATTTAACGCCCCCATTCCGGTAAGCCTTATATGCCTTTTGATTCGGAGAAAAGTGTTGCAATTATTTTATGTAGAAATAGAAATATTAACTTTATAGTTGGTCTTTTTCATTAATATTAGCTTGCTATCCAATTTCTGGATTAGTAATTAGTAACTATAGATCATTATGCTTGTAATTTCTTAGATGGATGAAATTAAATTGAGTCAAATACTTCTCGAATTGTATGTAAAAAAAGGTATATATAAGTTTGATTAATATCAATGGACGTCCTAAGAGGCTTATTAAACTTTATTCATGTACAACTACAAACCTACATAAACAGCCTTAAAGAACGTTCTCGCACCTCAATCCTAACACATTTCTTACAAGAATGATAACAACAAAAGTGGGAAGATGTAAATTCTATGATCAATGAAAAAAATTTGAACAAATTCAATTGAAATTGGAAAGAAAAGATACACAAAAAGTTTAGTTCTTAGCAGAAGTAGAAATTGTGGAAGCTTGACCCAATTAAAAAATCCATTCAAGAACGATAAATTATACAAATACTTGATTGGCCTCAAAGCCGAAGGTAGCCTCCTCTTTCTGCACTATTAAAGTTTCGTTTAAGGAAGGATTTTCGGTTGATTGACCAATTTCTTTTTAAAGCTCTTTGTCTTCTCCAGCCGGTTATTCGTCTATAAAGAAATGGAAATAGGAAGCATAAGAGAACAAGAACTAATGTCGTCACACAAACCAACATTACGTTTCTGAAACCATTTTTCAGCTTCGGAGCTCTTTGCTGTGTCCAAGGGACACCTCCCACGTTCATCCCAAACACTGTCAACAAGATTCCAATGTCAATCATCAACTTAGGTTAAAGTATAGCATATTGAATTCAAATTTCTATAAGAATTGCTAACGTTTATTGAATGTAACTAAATTTTTCTTATTGTACATGTCTGAAAATAGATATAGTTCTTATGGTAAATGGAGACCCCGATAGGGGAGCTTGAAAGGGGAATATTATTACCTCCAGTGATAATTGATAGAGGAAGGAATATGATGGAGAGAAAAGATAGATAATATAGTTTGCGGTTAATTTGTTCAGCCTGCCAACTATCAAGACCAGCCTGGACGGCTGTGATACGATTGCTTATGAAACCAACATTGTCCTTTAGTCTTTTCAGCCGTCCAATTAACTCTTCAAGTGAATTTATGTCTTCATTTTTAAACCAATCTTTTGCTGAACACTTTTCTTTTACTCTCGGGAATACTTGCTCCCCATGTGTAATCACCTAAAGACAATTATAGAGACAGGAATTTTAAGCCATTTACTTATAAATGGGTCTATTTGTTTATGATTTATCTTTAATTGGTCAAATGGGAAAAGAAACAGCTTACAAAGAAATGGGTCGAAACTCGCCCTTGCATATATATGTTTATGCTGAAACCTTCTAAATCATGTTATTTTTGAAGTAATAAAACTTTTATAATCATATTTGAAAAATTAACTAGACAGGTAAACATAGGAGTTTTCCTTGTTCAGGTAACCCAGGGAGGGTGAGTTTTTGATTCTCAAATGTAAGCAGCAGGGTATCCGCGTGACTATTTCCGAACCCTGTCCCTGGCCACCCCAAGATATTTACCCAAGGAGATTCAAAACTAATACCTATTATGACTTTGTGAGGACATTAGGACGCCTGATCCAGACAACTTTGGTGATGGTTAAAAATCAATTATTTGCTATGAAAAATAGAGTTAACAAGTGTTTCAGGTCAACCCCTCCCCGTTTGACCTGTTTTGACTGACACAAAAAGTTACCCAGTTTGACCCGTTACCCAAACCTACCTGGCCACTTTTGACCAACATAAAATATTACCCAATTTGACCCGTTACCCAACCCTTTCATTTTACCACCTCTAGAAAATTTGCTGGAAAATGTGTTGCAAAACTTATGCAGTCTTGTTAACATGTAAACTCAAACCTAGAACCTTTAACATTTATAAATCATAAATGCCATGGTTTAGTTGGTTATTTTGGATAAACCATTTTGAGCAGATTTTTTTTTTTTCTGTAACTTAACATAGTGATGTTCTTTTAAATACAGCAGAAAAGTACCCTCATCTATTTCCAAGCTATGAGCTTGAGATTCAAAAGTCAAATATGGGATTGCTTGGAAGATGAAAGGATTTAAATATGGCAAGATCGACTTACCTGCAAAAGGCGTTGCAAGTCTAGATGCATTTTCGGAAATCTTCGGTCATCCAATAATTGTCTCTTCAAAGAAAAACCACCTGAAATTTGGAAATTTCCCAATTTAACACAATTAGAAACACAAATATTTGACTAGATGAGCACATAACACACGAGTTACCTATATCCAGATCAACTTCTACTGAATCGAGCTCGATCTCGAGTTTAGTAACAACATCTTCAAGATGATCCACATGTGTATCGATAACATGAACAACAAGATTTGAAACAGATTTAGGAACAGGATTATCAGCCTCTTCGGAATGATTCATAGTCAACAAAAAATCAAGAACATGTTCCTTGATCACAATGCCACCTCTATCCACAGTCTCATTGTTACCAAATCTAGGACTGGGGCTCTCAACACTCGGAATCTCACTAAGAAGAGACTGACGTCCCACAGGCGAGAACCCCAATCTAGGAACCTTCCCTAACGACACAGTAATCACCGAATTCTCAGTAACTCTAGCAGCCAATCTAAATGTAAACTTGCTAGCTGCCGGGCCAGGTGAGTTGACCCTAAACACAAGTGCACCATCAACATGAGCACAGTAAGGTCCATTACTAACTAAAGACAGAATGTCTTGCAACTTCAACGGCGGGCAAAGAACGTCGATCAAATATTGTGCTGATTGAGAAAGCTTTTGGTTCCCTTTAGGAAGTTCAACGTGATACCAACAGAACTTTTTCCCACTGCCTTCAACTAAATCCCATTCTTTATCACAATAACTTCCATATCCATCAAATATATATGACTTTAGTCTAACTAGACCAGGATAATGAGTCCTAAAAGGCCGAATCTCGGGTTGTTGATCAGATCGTGACGTAGACGATCCTCCTGCTTCCATTTCCGCAATGTTTGTATCGTTATCATTTTCTAGCTCTTTCACAACCATCTTTTTCAATGACCAAAATAAATCTAAGTATCCAAGCTAGCTAGATTGAACCAACCCTTTAATATATATTATTAAGTCAACACTTGGCCTGTAATGTCATATATCTTTAAATTTCAAGACCATAAAAACTAGCTATTTAAAGATATATTGAAAATGAAATATCATATTGATCCATGCAGAAAAAAGCATACCTCATTGTAGCATAAAATAAACTTTTTTTTTTTATTTTTATGAAAGATGAAACCAACATGACATTTTAAATGGTTTCTTGAACTTCTTGGGAACATGGTTTATGTATTATTATATTATAATATAATATTTGTAACATTTTTAATATGTATTTAAATAAGTTATTAAATTTAGAAAAATTATTTGAGTGACGGAGGAAACAAAGAAGAAAAAAATAACAGATCACCCAAAGAATATGTGAAGACAGGCATGATTCAAATAATCTAGATGGGAAGTTTCCGCGAAAGTTCATCACCCATGCAATAGTTTTTGACTTTTTGTTTATTCTTAAATAAAAATAAATATAAATGTGCAAAAATAATATAACTTTAATTGAAGTAAATCTTTATATTATTGGTTGTACCTTTTTAAAATCTTTTTTAATAATATAAAAACGCACTACTGAGATGAAACATAAAGCTGGCATTTCATTTTAAATTACTATTTGTAGCAAGTTGAATTGTTAGTTTATTAAAAGTAAAAAAAATAGAATAAAATTTAAAAAATACCCTTGGTCTTCGAGGACCACAGTGATAACAACCAGTTAAAAATGGAGTGTCAAGGATATAGTGAAAAGAGTAATATGACATTTATGTGAAATCTGAATTGTCGTTAGTAATGTTTTTTATACCTAATGTTCTTACTCATATGACATATGAGTTCAGAACTATAAATGACTTCCGTGTCTATTATCCGTTTTCTTTATAATCTTAACAAATTAACTCCCCGTGCGTTGCAGCGGGTTTCAAAACAATTACATTACGCAACTTAACAGAGGACAACGAACGGCATTTCGAATTAGGGTCTTCGGCATTTCGAACTAGGGAAGACTGTTGATGCAAAATCAAATTTGAAGGACGAGCACTGATAAAGGAATAGCACCATGGTTTTGAAAATCGGACCGGACCGGCTAGTCAAACCAGTCCAACCATGAACCGGCCAGTTTTTTTCTAACCGGTCCGGTTCAAGCATCTTAAAATAAGGTAAAAACCTTGCTGATAGCAGGAATCGAACCTACGTGTGCGGGGAAGAAAGCAAGTGCACAACCAACCAACCAACCAACAAGTGTATTGGTGTTCTAACTTCATATATATTAAATAAATACAATTCAACATATGAATGAATAACCAACTCAACAAACATTGCTTTTGTGTTTTTTTGTTGTTGTAATAATATATATATATATATATATATATATATATATATATTTATAAATAGGATATAATTTGCAAATATATAATAATAGATGTCGGATTTTTGGGTCAAGTCCGACCGGTTGGACCGGTTGAACCTTGAACCTTTCATTTGATTGGTTCGATATCCTGTTTGGTTCTGAAAACACTGAATACCACGGATGTTAAAAGTGAAATGATTTGTGATGATAACCTTAAAAAGTTAATGCAATGGCCTTCTATCTTTTTGGACTTTTTATAACAAGCCCAAGTATCCAAGATAATGTGGCGCCTGGCCGCCTTCAAAGCCTCGTTTTGGGCTTACTCAACTACTATCCAATATCTAACGGGCCTAGAAATGCAGCAAAGTAGCAAACTATTGATCTAAACCGAAAATGTCATCACCCGACACCCGTTATTTAAATAAAGGGATCTTGGTCCTACAAAAGTCAAAAGCCTCAGATCATATATAGGTATATTCTAAACATTAGTTTTTCATCAAAAAAATCTAATGTGTTATTGGCAAGTGATAAATTCATAATATACGGTTGATAAAATGAACAAATCCCTGAATCCTGATCAGTGACCACCATACACGAATTATGGTCAGTAAAAAAACTAAAAAACAGGACCACATTGGTTTGAGACTTTTGCATGCAATGTTTTGAAAACTGTAATAGATATTGAACCGGCATAGTAATATTAAACTAAATCTATTTTAATAATATTAATTTCAATAATCAATCATTCATAAATAACCAGATTATAGCATATAATAGTTCAAAAGTTAAACAAATTATAACACCAATGCTTCAAAAATTAAACACATTCAAGTAGGGATTTGTTCCTTTTATCTAATAGTTATCAAAAACTTATAAATAATAATAATAATAAAATAATAATTGACCAGCTTTGACCGGTCGAACCTGGTTTAAACCTAGTCCCGTTTACCCAGTTTGGTCTGGTTTGATCTGGGTCATTTCCAGCTAAACAGCCTTAATTGAACAAAACTTCATGAACCAACCGGTCTGACCGGTCGTAACAACCAATTTAATAACACTGTATGCATACAAATGTGGCAAAATGTGTCTCCTTAAAGAAATTCTATTAGTTTATAATTTCAAATGAAAACTTGTGGCCGTCTTAAAAGCTTATACATTTTTTAGGAAGGTTTAAAAGCTTATACATAAAACATACATTAAGTTATAAAAGGGTTTATAATCTTGATTTTTTCCCATGACATGTTATTTTAAGCCTAATCATATTATGTAATTCAGGTTTGTAAACTATTTTAACATTTTACTAGAGATGGATGCCAACTCGTTGCGGCGATGGTGGTGATTGCGGTGACGGGTGATGGCGGCGGCGACGAGTAATGTAGGTAATTGATGTAAAAGGGTAGCGTAGTCATTTTAAGAGTTAAGAGATATATTGTGTAAATTAATTCATTAAAGGTATTATAGGTATAATGATTAATTTTTTTAAAAAAAGCTTTTGAAAGAAGGACATTTTTGGTTTTTAAGTCCTTGTGGGGGAGAGAGATTTCTCTTTTATATATTAGTATAGATAAATATTTTTCATTAAGTTTTTTTTAGATGCCTAAGTTGGATCTTCCTTGCATGTGCTTGCCATACTCCTACTGATTCACAGAATTGTCGACTTGGTGTTTGATGTGCTACACTTCAATTTGTTATATGTATAATATTTTTTCATAAAATTACAAATATGTGTATATGTTCTCATAATATTTAACTTTTTAGGCCTATAATTTTCTTATCCCATTCCAATCATTAAAATTAGTAATTATGTATTAACTGATTTGCCCTAAATATCTTGGGATATTAACTATTTTTGTTTGTAACAAAATAATTTTTACTTTCGGCAAAAATTTATAATAGTTGGGACATGGTCAATTTGTTTTTTTGTTTTTTGTTTTCATCTCCAAACACAATACAAATAATTCCAATTTATCAACAAATAAACATACAATTTTCTTTTACACTTTTGATCTTCTCAACAAACCCACAAAGTAGTCATCATTAACAAACACTCCATCATTTAACCACACCATTCTTCATCTTCTTCACTTCAATCAAGCTTTTTTTCATCTTCTTCACTAATCGAAAACACTAAACTTGTTCGTCAGACTCTCAAGCTTAGACTCTCAACCTTCCTGTTCACAAGTTGTCAAATAAGCTAACAAGTTTGGTGTTTTCGATTTCATCATATGTCAAAACCTGTATATATACCCGTATTTTTATTGATTTTAAATTAATTATATCAGTTTTTAGTGTGATGGTTGGAAGAAAAAATGGATTTATTGTGATAATTATATTTTTCAGTGTGATAGCATGTAAGGATCAAAGATGTTCTAAAGTTAGAATAAAACTTGATAACGTCAATATATATAATCCAAACGTTGGGTTTCATATCATTTTGCGTGACAAGTTATCTACCTGTTTTTTTTTTTTTTTTAATACTAATTTTGTATCAATTTTACGCAAGAAAAAAAGGACGACTAACCCATGTTTTACTTTCATAATTGGTGGATTAAAGTATAATCTCACAGAATCCGATTCTTTGAATTGAATCTCTTTCATAATTTAAGTTTTAAAATAGATCGATTACTTTGTTCAAAACTTTCTAATAATAATAATTTAAAATGCTCATGTTCACATGTTGGTCTATAATATTTACTGTAGCTCCAATTCGTTCATATCTCGAATCCGGCCACTTAGTCATGTTTAATCTTTATCTTCATAGTAACGTTAGATTTACAAACAATATACAAACAAATGTTTACAAACATATTTTTCACAGATTAATTAATCAAGTTTTTTTTTTCCTTTCTTTGTTGATTGGTCCATATCATATGACATATGTATTTGTAACTATAGGTTTGTATATTATTTATAAATCTAACATTTCTCTAATCTTTAATATAGGGAATCTTTAAACCCATTGGATGAGATTCAAAGATTGATTTTTAACCATTAAATGAGTTTGATTTTTGTGAGTTTTTTTCCATGAATATTAATGATGTATAAGTTTGCCTTTCAAAAAAAAAGAAAAAAAAAGAGTTTAATGATGTCATAAATATCTTATTATTTTAATTCATATATAATTAATTTTTAAAGGATTAATTGTATACAAAGTATTTTTTTTTTTCTATTTAATAACTAGATATTACGTTACTCCTCCTACAATACTCCAAATACTACATGTGTAGATTTAAACATAAGATCTCACCGAAAATAAAATATATTATCTCACCCCAACCAATTAGGGGGGAGGGTATGGGCTCGGGTTGGGCTTTGGTTTGTGTTTGGTTTGACTGTATCATGAGACCCTCCTATTCGGTTTAATATTGGGCTGGAGTCATTTGGTTTACCAAACCGAAGTTGAAACCGAAATGGTGTTCCACACCTTCAACTATTAATTATGATTGTTTAATTAATTAATTAATGCCAACCACAAGATGCATATGTTATGATTGTTTAATTTGAATTTTTTTTTTAAATAAAATAAATTGGTTTGGTGTATCATGACACCTAGTAGAAAATGGTGGGTTTTTGATTTGAGGGGTAAAATTAAGTTGGCACTATGGTATTGGGTATTGGTTTGATTTGGGTTGTGGTGACACCCTCCCCCTAAGAATCCAAAATACAACCTTCATATTGCAGTTAGCCTCAGCTACAAAACAAATGAATGCTTTAAGACATACATTAGAAACTCCATATATATAATCTTGAGCTCGCTCTAAACACAATCTGCATTTTTGGCCAGGAAGTATTGAAAAATAGAGTTGAAAAAAACTAGTTGAAATAACCGGTGACGCAATTCATCAAACAGTTTACATGCATACAAAATGTCACCATATACCAATAAAATAAAATAAAATAAAAACATTTTCAACTCTTGAAAAAATCATGAACTTTCCACATATCAACATAAAACCTCAAAGATTTGGGCAAATTCTGCTTCCACAGGTCCAAATTATCAGGCAATCCACCAGTCATGGCAATCGAGCTATCATCTTTTCTATTTCCAAGATTCAAAACACACACTTGACCTTCAAACACTTTCTCCATTGCCTTCAACGTTTCTTCCATAACCACTTTCCCATCTTTCTTTGCATCTTCGGCTTCCACACAACTCCCTCCCACATTCACCATTATCCGCCCCCCTTCCTTCAACTTCTTTTTCATATTCATCCATGTTTCCGGATCCTGGAGCTCCGGAATCACACACCCGTTACTAAACAAATCAACCAACAACCCGGAAAACCCCTCATCAATACCTGCATTCAACGCGTTTCCAATGTATATAAACAACCTGTCTTCGTACTTTCGTTCCAGTTTCGAAAGCCCGAAATACTCTCTAGCAACTTCAACAACACATGGGTCGAGTTCCCAGCCGTGGATCACCCCTTGTGGGTATAATTCAAGTATTAACTTGGCTGCTGACCCGGCTCCGAACCCGAGTATTCCTAATGGGCCTGGTGGTAGTATTGGTGGGAATGTAGCGAAAACGTCGAAATAAGTTCCGGTTAGTAGTTTTAACAGAAAGGAAATGCTGTGGATGTTGCCGGGAGTGTCGAGTAAGAGAAGACGGGAGCCCGCGAATGGGTGGTCGGATTTACGGGAGATTTCGAGTACTCTAATGAAATTGTGTCGGGATTTGAATTTGACTAGGGTTTTCACTTGGTCTATTGGAATACCTTCTTCATCGTTTTGGGTTTGTTTTTTCGTTTGGGGGTTTGAGGTGTTCGGATTGTGGGATTTGATTGTTAGTTTTTTGGGTTTGGGTTTTGGGAAGAAGGGGGTTTGAAATGGGCGGGGAATTATTGACGGTTGGATTTGGAATAGTTGGAGGGAAAACATACCTCCTCCTCCTCCTCCTCCTCCTGCTGATGACAATGATTCCATTGTTCTTCTTGTTGTCGTTGTCGTTGTCGTGTAGATTTTAAATGTAATTACTACATCAATTACAATTTTGTCCTCTAATGTTACAAAACAAACCTCAAAGAGTATATTTTGCACGAGCATCTCCTGCATCGAAATTTTTACCATTTTAGGATAATTATTAGGGAGGTGATGTTCGAGTTGGCCACTAGTATTTAATTTTCACCTATGGTGGGTCTGTGTGAGTTTTCCCCTCCAGATCTCTGGGTGATAGGGGTTTCTCATCGAGGGGTTTAAATTGGGGGCGAGGGGGCTCTCTAGCGCGGATCCGGTTAAGACAACGTATGCTAGACCTCCCGATATTCGCGAGTAATCCACACCTTTAAAAAAAAAAGTTACGTGTTCGGGTACTTTGTTTGTACTTATCAGTTAATACATTAATTATTGTATATATTATTTATACTAGAAGATTACCCGCGTGATACTGCGGGACGATGGTGGCTGCAACGAGACGTGAGAGGTGAGTGACGACTAGTTAAGTTATTTTTTAAGAAAGATAAACGGGCTAAATGTTTTATAATATATTATAGAAATAATATATAATTAATTAATATATAAACAATATAATGCTAAATAAAGAAATGTTTACAAAATTTAAATTTTAAGACACCAACCATTTGGTTTATAAGATAGTATAGATTATTATTATTATAATTTATAAAAAATAAATTCAAGTGATTCTGCTAACTTTTATATTAACTAATCATTTTGATTTTAATTTTAAATAATTTAACTACTAGACTTCTATATGATCACGTTCAAATATAAGCACAAACACAAGAAAAAGTACATAATATAGATAAGTACGTAGTATGTTATTACAACATTCATCTCAAAAGGAAGGATACGGGTTCGTGACCGCGTGAACTTAAGTCTAAAAAGGGAGCGCTACAAAAATGCGCATATCCCTTAATACTAATCTATCAAAAGATGCGTCAGCGTCCCTTGCTCCAGGCCAGCTCTAGCAGCCTTTGTCTTGTCTAGCCTGATTACCTGAAAAGTGTACTAAAACATGTTAACATAAAGTTTGATGAGTTCGTAAGTTTGAACATTAAAAGTCAGTTTGTGCTGATATAAGTCAAACAATACTTATACAATATAATAAGGAGCAAATAGAGGTTACTTACAGTCGAACTGCACATAAACACATAAGAACATACCATGCAAGGAGAGGAACTGTCAAATAAATGGTACCGGGCGCACTCATCCTAATTGGTACCTAAGTACAAATAAATAAGATGTACTGTACCGGGCGAACGGATCTCATATGGTACTGGGGAACAGTCCCAAAAGGTGCCGGGCGAACTCATCCCATTGGCACTAGTGAATAAGTAACTCTATGCGCACGACTCACACTATCATATTGTACAGTCATAAAAAGTCATCGACACATATTTGAAAACCAATACACTTTCCACCCTAATAGTACATTAAAAGGGCTATGACATTCACCTGAAAGTATGCAAGTAATTACGATAAACAAGTAATCTGAAAGCACACAAAGACCTACACGTCTCGTTCCGAAAATAAACCGACAAAATAAGTACCTACAAATTGTACTCCATTAGACTACGCCTAATACCAGGTCCTAAGAAATGCCATTCAGTTTTGTATGAAATTTTTTTTTCTATACTTTTTTTTTTAAACCACGAAGATAAATGTGACCGCGAAGATAAAAACCATGCTGACATCACCACGAAGATAAGTAAAATTTAGGGTTTCGCGAAGAAAAGTCCATGATGATGTCATCGCGAAGATAACCATTTTGATGACGTCATGGCGAAGATATCAGGTTTGATGACGTCATCGCGAAGATAATCGAACTTTTAGGGTTTTCCACGAAGAAGAGAATTTGGGCACCATGAAGATAAGATGCTAGGGCATCAAGAAGATAACCACGAAGATTATCTTCGTGCAGCTTACTTTTGACCAGTTTTAAAGACTAAAAACACTTAGATTATGTTTGTAAGTTAAAATAGTGCATGTTTATTAAGTTTTCTTGTTAAAAAACATGCATTTCTTAGTTCCAAGATGAGATTTTAAATAAAGAAGATGAACACTTAACAAAAAACGAATTTAAACCTTAAAATACCAAGAATTTGTTGCGAAAATGAGTGTAAACATGTATACAAATCGATTATCTTGCTTGATGACTCACGAAAATGGATGGTTTTTAGAGAGAGAAAGTAGAGAGAACGAAGAGAGATTATGTATGTGTGTGAAATGAATGAATGAAGATAAAAGAAAGAAAGAAAGAAGGAAAAGGTGGGGAATGGGGACTTTTGTCTTCCATTTCCCATCCAGCACGTTTATCACAAATTTAGTCCTTTTCGTTACCGTTGCGCCTTTAAACATTTTGAAACCGTTATTGTCTTGCATCCTATCCACAAAAAATATATAAAAATGTTATTCATAAGAACTTTATATTAAATTTGGCATTTCTAACAGACCACTAATAAACCTTAGAATTCGCTTAGACAAACTAATCACACGTGGCGTACAATAAGTCGAATAGTCTATGGAACTTAAAACTCATATTTCTTATAAAAATACATCATTAGTACATACTTTAGTCAGCCTACACGTGTCTATAAACTAATAAGTACAAAATAATGAATGCTCAAGTGATGGGTGTCATATCATTCCCCCACTACAGGAATTCAACTAGTACTCAGCCCTCTGAACAACTCGGGGTACTTAGATCTCATCAGGTCTTCCCGCTCCCATTTGTACTCAGGTCCTCGCCTCGAACTCCATCAGACCTTTACTATCGCATACTTGGTTTGCTTCAGTTTCTTGATTTCCCAATCTACAATTTCGATTGCTCTCTCCATGAAGTTCAACAGTTTATATGCTTGGATCTCGTCCACAGGCACATGATAGGTCTCGTTGACTAAGCTCTTCTGAAGATTCGACACATGAAATACGTCGTGCACTCCACTATGTTCTTGTGGGAGTCTTCAGCAATAGGCTACAGAGCTAATTCGTTATGTTATTTCAAATGGACCAATGTATCTTGACCCCAACTTTCCCTTCTTAACAAATTGAACAATGCCTTTCCACGGTGACACTTTAAGTAGCACTCTGTCCCTAACACTGAACTCTAAAGGTGTGCATCTAACATCCGCGTAACTCTTTTTCTATCGCGGGCCACCTTCATTCGATCCCTGATCTGAATTATCCTTTATTTCGTCTCTTGGACGATTTCCTGTTCAATGAATTGACTATCACCGACATCTTTCCAGGCAACAGAAGATCGGCACTTCCTACCATACAAATCCTCAAACAGCGCACACTGAATGCTTGTGTGCTAATTATTGTTATACGAGAACTCAATCAACAGGAGATGTGCATCCCAGTTCCCACCTAAGTCTGAAACACAGGCTCCCAACATATCCTCTAGAGTTTGAATCGTACGTTCACTTTGTCTATCGATCTGAGGATGATATGTCGTACTCATATCTAGTTTCGTCCCCAAACCTTCTACAACGACTGCCAAAATCTCGAAGTAAAACGGCTATCCCGATCTGAAATAATAGAGACGGGTACTTTGTGCTTCGTCACAATTTCATCAATATACTTCCTTGCGAACTTTTCCATTTTATTGTCTTCTCGCATCGCTAAGAAATGAGCTGTTTTCGTCATTCGATCCATAATCACCTAAATCATATCGTTTTCCTTACTTGTTCGTGGCAACTTCATAATAAAGTCCATGGTGATTCTCTCCCATTTCCATTTGGGAAGTTTCAGTTGTTGAAGAAGACCTGGCGGTTTTTGACGTTCCGTTTTCACCCATAAGCATGTCGAACACTGACTGACATAATTGGCAATGTCTTTCTTCATACCCAGCCACCAGTACAACTCCCATAAGTCATAATACATCTTATCTGACCATGTGTGTATTGAGTACACCACCAAATAAGGGGACCCATATTCTTTCGACGAAGAATATCCCCCCGTCATCTTTTATTTCTAGTTGTTTCTCTAGACCACGCAACTCTTCACTAGGGAAATTTTCTTCCAGCATCACATCCGACTAAGCTTCAATTATTCTGTCCGTAACACTCCTTTGTACGGTCATACTCATAGCCCAATTCACCTTGGCTTGACCCTTTCCTTTCTACTTAGCGCATCGGCTACCACATTTGCCTTGCCAAGATGATAGCGAATTTCATAGTCATAGTCACTAACCAATTTGAGCCATCTCCTTTGTCGCATGTTCAAGTCCTTTTGGTCAAAAATATGTTGCAGACGCTTGTGATCTGTATAAATTACACTCTTTGTCCCATACAAGTAATATCTCCAACACTTGAGGGCAAACACCACTGCACCCAGCTCTAGATCATGGATACTATAGTTCTTTTCATGGATCTTCAGCTAACGAGACGCATACGCAATTACTTTACCTTTTGCATCAGCACACATCTTAACCCTTGACCCAAGGCATCACAGTAAACCACAAAATCGTCAAACCCGTCCAGAATACTCAAAATTAGAGCGTTGCACAACCTGTCATTTAGAATCTAAAACGCTTCCTCTTGCATATCGGCCCATTCAAACTTCCGATCTTTGTGAGTCAACAAGGTAAATGGTTGCACTACCCTCGAGAAGTTCTCGATAAACCTCATGTAGTAACCTGCCAACCCAAGGAATTGTCGAATCTCAGTTGGTGTCTCAGGAGTCTTTGTTACCACATACCCTAAAAAGTGAACTTCCTGCAACCAAAACCCGCACTTGGAGAACTTGGCGTACAACTTCTCTTTTCTCGTTAACCGCAAAACTTTTCTGAGGTGATCTGCGTGCTCTTCCTTTGACTTCGAGTATTTTAGGATATCATCGATGAAGACTATAACAAATTTATCCAAGTACGGTCTACACACGCGATTCATCAAATCCATAAACACTGTCGGCGCGTTAGTCAACCCAAAGCAATAACCGTGAACTCAAAATGTCCATATCGTGTGTAGAAGGCAGTCTTCAATATGTCATCTTCGTGTACGTGCAACTGATGATACCCTAAATGTAAGTCTATCTTGAAGAAGAAACACGCACCTTGCAACTGATCGAACAGGTCATCGATTCTAGGGAGGGATATCCATTCTTCACCGTTAGCTTATTCAACTCTCGATAGTCTATGTACATGCGAAACGACCCATCTTTCTTCTTGACAAATAATAATGGTGTACCCCATGGCGAATGGTTGGGGCGGATAAAACCTTTATCTTGAAGTTCTTGCAATTGAGTTGCCAACTCTTTCATCTCAGTTGGCGCTAGTCTATACGGAGCCTTTGCCACTGGTGTTGCATTAGGTACCAGGTCTATGCGGAAGTCGAGTTGTCGAGACGGGGGTAATCCGGGTAACTTGTTGGGAAAAACATCGAGGAAGTCACGAACTACAGGGACACCCTCTATCTTAACCTCCTTGCCCGCGACACTCATAAATCGCACTTTAGTTGACTCTGATCGTTCACCTTGAACTTCTAGTATTCCCTCGTTAGGTAACGGTATATGCACAATTTTTGTACTACATTCTATGACGGCATCTACTAAAGACATCCAATCCATTCCTACAATTACGTCAAAACTCCCCAAGTCAAAAAGGATCGAGTCTATAAGGAACAGATGGTTATTAAGTACTAACGTATAGTCACGCAACACATTGTCTAATTTAACTAACTCTTGGCCATTTCTATGTCAAAATAAAAGGTCATACGGCTATGCTTAGCATTCAATAACAGAATAAAGCTACTAGAGATAAAACTACATTCAGCACCCGAGTCAAAAAGTACAGTCGCATAATGATCATTTAAATGAAAGGTACCTGCGACGACGTTTGGATCGTACCGTGCCTCTGCAACATTCAACACAAATGCTCGTCCCCTGGCTGGTTGGCCCTGGTTATCTCGGTTTTGATTCGGCCCGACAATTTACAGTTGGTTTGGGTGCACCGCGACCTGAACTTGTTGTCTGACCACTCTAGGTCAGGTGTTCCGGTAGTGGTCAGCACTGCCACATTCAAAGCATGCTCCTCGGTTTCCCTGCGGATATCTTACATTGACGGGTGTTACATTCAGTGGGGTGACCGATGCTCCAACATTCCCACAATGCTTCGCCAAGTGACCCGTTCTTTTGCAATTGTGATAGGCAATGCACTGGCCATTCGATGGTTGATACATATTGCTTTTTGTGCACAATGGGTGTGGGCCTACATACTCCTTTCGCCCAACATTAGTTGCCGCAAACACCTTGCCCCTATTCTGTCTTTTCCCATCGAATCTCCCAGTCTTCCTTGCCCCACTCGACTCACCCATTTCTTTTCTCTAGCCCTTAGCCCCAATGAGAGTCCCACACTGTACAAACTCGTCAGCCATTGCCTCTGACCTCAACACTGCTTCCTCAAGAGTGGTTGGGTGCACTGCAACCATGGTTGCTCGACCTTGTGACACTAACCCATGCAAATACTTCTTAATGCTTTTTGATTCTGGAGTAACCAACTGCGTAACCAATCTTGCCAATTCATGAAAGCGGGTGGTATATGCTGCATGATCAGCACCCACCATCTCGTGATCCAAGAACTCCTGCTCCAACCTCTGTAACTCAACTACCGTACAAAACTTTCTCAGCATCGCCTCTTTAAATGCAACCCAAGACATTCTTTGCACCTCTTCCCTGCCCCTAACCTATAGCTAGCTATTCCACCACGTGAGGGGATCCAGAGTGAATGAATTCGCCACGTACCTAACCCTCTGGTTTAGGGTGCACTCACTGATATCAATCACTGCTTCCATCTTTTTCTAACCACTAGATAAACTTTACAGCTCCACCTCTCCCACCAAAGTCCTTGGCACCACAATTCTTGAAGTCTTTATAACTACAACCTCTCCAAGCCCCAGTCCTAAGTCTTTACGGCACTTGCCACACATAAATTCCTTCTTATTCATTACATCTCTAACATATAACTAGAGGGGTACCCGCGCAATGCGACGACGGTGGTGATGGCGGAGACGGTGTAGTGGTGGCGGTGACCGGTGGTCGCGGCGACGACGAGTAATGTAAGTAATTGATGTAAATAATCTAGTTATATATTAGAGATGCTAATAAATAAAAGAAAACGGACAAGAAAAATAATAATGCTATATAAAAAAAGTAATTGGTGATGACAAGTTATTCATATTTCCTAAAATAATATTAGATAATTTAGTATGTTTCCAACTTGTATTCTTTGCTTTTAAAATCATTGCTTTTTCTATGTCCATAATCCTCATCATATGTTTTGGTTATGCAACATGGAACAAATGGTTATCTCATGGTTTTTGTTTAATGTATTTATTTTCTCCCTACAGAATCGATAATCAATGCCGAGAGTCGAAAGTATTTGGGGAAACTTAGCCTGCTTGGTTCGAATTCAAATAAGAACAGTATTCTTCACATTGTATGCAAGTTTGGAGATGTGGATTATGTAAAAGAAATTCTCGAAAAGCACCCTTCCCTAATATCACATAAGAATTCTGAAGGGGAGACACCTGTTTATGTTGCAGCAAGGGAAGGTCATGTGGATGTTCTTCAAATCATGTTTAATCATTTAAAAGCAAATAGTGAGGACATTGAACCGCTTGTCATAAGGTCCAAGGACGAACACAATGCATTGCATATTGCCATACAAAATCATCACGCGCCAGTAATCTTTTTGTTACTACAAAAGATTCCTCAACTCGCAAATCACGAAAACATTTCGAAAGAAAGCCCACTTTATCTTGCCTCCGAAAGAAGCTATTTTGAAATTGTGAAACTAATTTTGAAGAAGTGTAGAGACAAAACTAATTTTACAGGACCAAATGGCAAAACAGCATTACATGCATCAGCAATTTCAAACTCGGCAGGTAATTTTGATACTTTGAAATTTTTATATTGATTATGATCTCGTACATACATTATTATTTGTGGGGGATGATCTCACTTAGTTGATAAAGCAAAGTGTCACAATTATTAGCCGAGTTGCTCGAGACGTTTCACGACTTTGAGTCGAGTCTAGACTTAATATGAAATAATTACATAAAAATAAAAGCTTAAAAATATAATTTTATTTTACAAAACAGAGCTAAAGTTTTAAAGTTATTTACGAATTGTGCTCGAGGTTTACACACAAAACTCGAAGCTATTCAAGGTCAAGCTAGCTCTCCAAATTAATTAAACGAGCGTTAATTCGACTCAACTTGTTAACAGGTCAACCTGTTAGCGTTAGCCATGAAAAGAAGTAAAGAAAGAAAGAAAGAAACTACTCAGTACCGCCTTCCGCGGATTTTGAGCCCCAATACCTCGACGGTGTATGGGGGATGTTAAGATGTAGGCAGACCTTACTTCTACCTAAGTAGAGAGGCTGCTTGCATTTTTCTACCTAAATGGTAGAAAAGGCTCTCCAACCTTTGCATGGGATGAGGATCGAACCCATGACCTCTGTCTCTAGAGACCAGGGTGTTTACCACTGATCCAACCATGTTTGGTTTTTAGCCATGAAAAGAAGTGTCATTATGAAACAATGTCTTTTTTTTTTTCTTACAGAACAGAATTGGGCTAAAATTTACTTAGACTATTAGGAGCAACGCATCTTGCGACAAGTGGGGCCTAGTCATCCAATGGGCTTTCTCACTCTTTTTGTTGGAGTAAGGCTTCCTTTGAAAGTCTCATTTTTAACTTTCTTTCTTTTTTGACTTTTTTTTTTAACATAAATAATAAATAATATTATATAAATATATAAAAACTTAATAAAACCAAATAAAACATAATTTCATTACATACTAAAATAAAAGACATTACAAATAAAAGTAAAAAAGCACACCACACTAAAAAATAAAGAACCTTAATAAAACTAAATAAAACTTAATAAAACTAAGTAAAACTAGTTATTAAACCATATTTTTGAGGATCGTCGTTTCATTTCCTCCGCCACTAATCTTTCCGGAAGACCGGATGTGTCGATGGTCAACATTTTTAAATCTTTATTAAATTGTTTTTCTTGCTTCATTTGAAGGTTTTTTTTTTTTTTTTTTGAAGATCGATCCCTTGCTTGCCGAATTTCACACGTTGCTTGCCAATTTCTATCAAGCCCTCAAACTTCTCCCATAACTTGTCAAACTCCTCCATATACTTGGCCTTGCCGGATGAACCCGCGCGCCGGGCTTTTTAAGCCGCGTCTCTACCGCTTGGGCGGTAATACCTAGTCTCCCCCTCAAACTCCTCCGTCTTAGTTAGGTCAAAGTTGACTCTCGCATCCGACCCGACACTTTGTGGACCCGTTGAAACGGATGTCGTCTTTGACCTTTTAGTACTTAGCTCACCACGAGTGCCCTTTGGGTCCCAATCAGTATGGAACTTCGAGCTCTTTCTTAAGTACTACCGTTCTTGTATATAAACAAAAGCCGGATGTGTGGCGTTATATTCGATCAAAGCACGAGAATATGAGGCATCGTTTGAACCGGATGTGTGGTTCAAATCAGGGCCCAATACGTCCTATCCTTTTGGTAGTTCGCTACAAAAAAAAAATTAACCAAAAGTTAGAATAATATATATATACATATATATATATATAAAGTACATATATAAAAAAAAGGTATATATATATAAACCGAAAATAATATATATCAACCGAAAATGGTATAAAAAATATAAACCGAAAATAAAAAAAATATAAAAAAATAAACCGACTTTCTAAAAGAAAAAAACTACCTTCCATTGGGTCTTCTGTCACCTCAAGCCAAGCTCTCGCTAACTCCATTTGTTCTTCGGATGACCAAGCTTATTGTAGCGGTTTCTCTTGTGGCTCTTCGGGCATTTTCCTCCTATGGACTTGTTTTCCTTTTTTTTATTTATTTCTCGGCATCCAACTCTTGAGGTTGCGTTTCTTGAACCACATCGACTTCCGGTGGTAAGAGTGGTGTAGGCGGTGGGGTGGGGATCATCCTTTGTTGTTCTAAACAAATTATTAAAAAAAACATAAATAAAGAATATATATATATATACTTAAAATTGAAATATGTATATATAAATATATAAATTATGTAAAAAATAAATAAAGTTAAAATATAACAAACATTTGGCCCGGTGTAGTCAACGGTATGAAGTCTCCCGCCATCGGTGATCCCGCATTCATGTTGCCTATCATGTTAATAAAATTCAGATTTTGGTGAAGGTTAGAATGTTCATATCTGGTTGGTTCGGGGTGTTTGGACATGGGTACCAAATGTTAAGGTTGTAGTTGCACGGATACATTTTTGTTAAAAAAAAAAGATGGTGAAAGAAAGTGTGTGTTTATAAAATTTAGAAAGAAAGTATAGTATTCGAAAGAAAGAATGATGTTAAAAAATAAAGAAAGTGTGTTTTTATAGAGAGGTACAGGTAAAAAAATAATAATAATAAGAAAAAAAAGTTTTTTATTTTATCCCAAAAATAGCTCTGAACAGTAACATTTTTTTGAGATTCGAAAAAGTTGAAGCGTTCTAAATGAGACTTTGACCGGGTCAAAACAGGTCGGGCCCTATTCCCGGCGTTTCAGGGCGTTCTCGGCGAAAAGTGGAGGGGAACGCCTGCTCCGTATAGTCTTAATGACCAAGTTTAAAAATTAAGGGGGGTGGCAGTGGAGTCTAGCACTGCACCCCATACCACGCTCTTCAGCCAATCGCATTGTGCCACCTCAT
>JAOXNX010000019.1:12947110-12958863 GCA_028566075.1 Solidago caesia
TTAAACTTTCATTGAAAAGTTTTATTGGATTATATAAAACTTTCATTGAAAAGTGAAGTCCCGTTTTTGAGTTTTGATTCGGTTTACACATTTCACTTTTATATTAGAAAAAAAACCAAAAAAAAAAAGAGTTTGACTTTCGTTGACCCGGTTCGAATGCCGGTCCAATCGGCCGGTTCGTCCGGTTCATCCCGGTTCACTAACCGCTATCCAACTGGGGTCTATCGAACCGGAATTCTTGAAAAAACCGGTCCGACAGGTTTGAAAACAATGGCAGTATCCCATCTAGCACATGCACAAGTTTAGTCCTACATTTCGTAACGGATATTACAATTAGAAAATTAAAAAAAACCGAAATGTTAAGGTTGTGTTTAGTTATAGAATTTTTTTTTAATTTTCTATTGTTAATTCTCAAAAAAAAAAGAAAGATTTTTATCTCTAGAAAATCCTTAAATATTTTTAAAACACGTTCGGTTGCCACGTGAAAAATAGAAAGAGTTTTCTATTATTAAAGTGAAAAATAGTTAGAAGACAATAAAAATGAGTTTTCTAACGTATAGTTATAAATTAGAAAACTAAGTTTTATGTTTTCATGTAAAATGTTTTTGGAAAACCATATTTTAACACGTTTTCTGTTTTTTTTATGATTTTTTAAAAAAAATTTCTAGAAAACATTTCAGCTTTCAACAACTAAACGCATCCTAAATCATTAACACTATAACTACCATAATAATAAAAGTAAATAATTTCTGATTACATATGAGTAACTAGCTAACATCTTAATGCAATCAACTAACAGATCATATAGACCAATTGAATTTAATAAGTATAGACTCCTATTTTGAGTTCTATGATGAAAGAGCCGATGGCACTATCGAAGTTTTTTTAATTTATTGGGTTGACTTTGTTTCCCACATAACACAATATAGGCTTTCTTTGCAATAAAAAGATAATATGATGTGATATTTTTATTAGAGCTAATGGCACAACTTCGCCGGTGGCGTCGTGGCCAACAGGATCTTAGCATCGTATTCGTTCACTACACCTCCGGCGTTATTGGGGCCGAAGTGGTTCCAGCCATGTTGTTTGCGAGTGAAGTGGTCGAGCTTTTTTATTCTTATTTTTCTGATTGGTTATTGCGGATATGATGGGTATATTATGTGAGGTATTGTGAGGTCCAACTTTTAATGTTATTGTTACGGACTTACGGGTATGGTTTGAAGTTGTGTAGTTTCTAAGTGATTGATGATGTGACATATTTTTTTATTTATGTGGTGGTATGATTGTTAATGATGCTGTTAAATGTATAAAAAGATTAAAATTTAGTATATTTCATTGGAGTTACTTAAAGTCCTGTATCATAGTAACAAATAGCTAGCTAGGAGATGTTTAGATCAGTAATTAAATAAGGCTAAATACATTAGGTAACTTAAAAGTTATCAAAGTAACTTGTTTTCTTATAGCTCTATATATATACTTTTGTCCATAAATATATATCCAAATTATTTTTTTAACGCACCATATCTTCACACTTGTTTTATTTGTACTGTTAGAACCCACAACCATTACAGAAAGAACCTTTACATTCTTGGATAGCATTACACCAAAGGAATTTTGGTCATGATCACATTGTTGTATGTTTTGCAGGGCGTTGCATGAAAAAGACGAGCAACGTATGACACGTGCAAAGTTCTTCCTAATCGCGCTAATTTGTAGCTTCTCGTGGTACCTAATCCCTGGATACCTCTTTTCGACGCTCTCAAGCATTTCATGGGTTTGTTGGGCGTTCTCGGGTTCAGTGAAGGCACAACAACTAGGGTCAGGCATGAGAGGTCTTGGGCTTGGAGCCATAACACTAGATTGGTCTGTTGCAGCGTCGTTTTTGTTTAGCCCGCTAATCAGCCCCTTCTTTGCTATTGTCAATGTGTTTTTGGGATATGCATTGATAATCTATGTTGTTATGCCATTGTCGTATTGGGGTGTGGACTTGTACAGTGCTCGTAGATTTCCTATCTTTTCGTCACACTTGTTTACGGCTGAGGGTCAAAGGTATAACATATCAGCGATTGTTAATGAGAAGTTTCAGATCGATATGGTGAAGTATGAAGAACAAGGAAGGATTCATTTAAGCACATTCTTCGCTCTCACTTATGGTTTTGGATTTGCAGCTATTGCATCCACTCTAACCCATGTGGGTTTCTTCTATGGAAGGTAAGACAGAGACAATTAGGTAATATTCAAAATGGGTAATGTGTCAAAATGGGTAACTTGTCGTATGGGTCAAAATGGGACCTAAACACTTTAATGTCCACATTTTTATTTTATTTTTTGTATCATTTTTTATAAAATAAGTTATGTGTTAAATGTTATTACAAAAACTATGTAATTACAACTATAATTAGGGGTGTTCTGTTTGACCGGTTTTGACGGAAAAATGAAACCAAACCGGTAAATGTGGTTTGTGAAAATTTCAAAGCAAACCCACCATTTCGGAGGTTTGGCCGGTTTTACGGTTTAAAAGTATTTTCTTTTAAAGAGATACAATTAGATAGGATGTCATAAATATATATATATATATATATATATAATATGAAAAAAATATATAATTTATACGACAACCAAACTAGATATGGTTTCACCACCTAGTTTAGAATAAAAATGGAATTTAATAAATCAATATATATATATATAAGTGTATATATATATCTATCTATAAACTTAAAAAACATACGGTATGTGATTTGTATATTCCGGCCAGGTCCGGTTTTGCAACCGGTTCTCTTCACCAAGCTGTAGGCCGGAGCGACTAATCCGGTTTTATAATTTTTAAAACTGGTTGGCCGACTTTCAACTTCTCAAACCAGTCCAAACTGGCCGACTAAACATGGTTTGGCCAGTTTTGACGGTTTGATGTATATCCCTAACTATAATCCAACTTTTTGATTAAAGTTGACTATGAGATTGTTGTATAAACAACTTCAGGTGACTTTCGCATATGACTCACTTGTTTTTAGCTTAAGTTTTTGTTTATATCATTTGAGCCATCAGAATTTAAACAAACCCAAATTGACCCATTCATAAGTCAATGGGTCTAACTACTTCAATCCTTCACCATATTATAAATGCTGAAGAGCAAACTCGACCACCAAGACTAAAAGCCTGACTGAGCTAAGCTTATAACTTGCTTGAGTGTCCTTTTAGGTCAACTGTCTTTGGCTGTTCAATTTTTGTAGTAGTTGATGATTGAACTTTGTGATAATTAATTAAGTTTATAAAACTCGGTTAATCACTACTGTTGGAAATCATAAAATGCAGGGAAATCTATGATACATTTCGAGCTTCATACAAAGAGAAAGAGGATATACACACAAGACTCATGAAGAAATACATAGATATACCGAACTGGTGGTTCCATTTGTTGCTACTAGTGACACTTGTAGTCTCTCTAATACTATGCACCGTCTTAAATGATCAAGTTCAGATGCCATGGTGGGGACTTATCTTTGCATCTGTAATTGCCTTCATCTTCACACTCCCAATAAGCATCATCACTGCCACGACAAATCAGGTAAGCATACTTCTGAACATATGCGAAAAGGTATACACTTGGATAGTTTAATACCTTTGTTAAAATTTTGAAACAATCTTGTTTAATGTCAACATACAGACACCCGGGCTGAACATAATAACGGAATACATTATGGGCGTTATATTGCCAGGAAGACCAATAGCCAATGTATGCTTTAAAGTTTATGGTTACATGAGTATGACACAAGCCATATCCTTCCTAAGTGATTTCAAGCTTGGACATTATATGAAGATTCCTCCCAGATCAATGTTCTTGGTTCAGGTTTGTCATTATAGTTAAACTGTTTGATGTTACAGATAATTGAAGGTAAAAATGTTAACCAAATTTTGTATAAATCAGTTTATAGGAACTATTCTGGCGGGAACTATTAACCTCGTTGTGGCGGTATGGTTGTTAGACTCGATTGAGAACATTTGCCAAGATGATCTCCTTCCATCAGATAGTCCATGGACATGTCCAGGCGATCGAGTCTTTTTTGATGCATCAGTCATATGGGGTTTGGTAGGACCTAAACGTATATTTGGGAGTCTTGGAAACTATAGTTCCATGAATTGGTTCTTCCTTGGAGGTGCATTAGGACCCATCATAATTTGGTTCTTATACAAGGTGTTTCCTAAACAAACGTGGCTTCCTCTAGTAAACCTTCCAGTTATTTTAGGAGCAACGGGTGCCATGCCACCAGCAACAGCAGTAAACTACAATGCGTGGATTATAATAGGGACAATATTCAACTATTTTGTTTTCAGGTACCGAAAACAGTGGTGGCAGAGGTATAATTACATACTCTCTGCTGCATTGGATGCTGGTGTGGCCTTCATGGCGGTATTGCTTTATTTCTGCGTTGGAGAGGAAAAAGTGACTTGGTGGGGTACCGACGGGGAACATTGTCAATTGGCGACTTGCCCAACAGCTAAAGGCATCAATGTAGATGGTTGTCCGGTTAACTAACAAACACTCGTATATTGGCAGCGTGGATACTAGCTAGCCACTTTAGTAATGTAATTGTTTGCTGTTATACCATATGTCCATATGTAGAACACTAGATGCAAACACTGAGATATGATGGGGTGCATAAAATTCAGAAGGCTTGTTAAGCATGGTGAAACTATAAGTGTAAAGATCTATAAATGTTTTTATGTATAATTTGTATGAAACTGTATATTTATTCATACATCTCAAAGAAGTGCAATTCAAAGATATATTTAATCAAACCTTAAGAGTTAAGAATATGGTATGTCGATCGGAAGAATGAGGTACCATGGCGCCTAGTTTGTAACAACAAAATCAATAAATTAAAACTAACAAACTGTAAATGGATAATTGGTTCTGGGGCATTGCGAGAGCCGAGAGGGTAAATAAGAGCAAGAGAACCATCAACGAACGGCTGGTGGGGGAGGGGAGGGGAAGGAAGAGGGCGGCGGCAAAATGAGGAGCAAGGAGAGACAGAAGCAGTAAGCCAAAGAGTTAAAGAACTCATTTTGATACCATGTAGAATAATGAAGTGAATAAACCCTGACACGAATAAGGATATTGATAGGTTCGATCACTCACCTCTTATGTTTTGTGATTAAAAAGTTTTAGTATAGATTCATAGAATAATATTATCTTAATTCTATAAAGAATCTGTAAATGTTTATCCAAACCGGCCAAGTCTTTGTAGGTAAGACAGATAGAAAAGCCATTCATTCAACTCTTCTTGTGAAGCAGTAACAAGCACATTAAGCAGGCGTTTTTTCTTGTAGATGTTTACTATGTATCCACTCAACTTCATACAGCATCTTGTTTAAAGTACAAATTCTAAAGTTCAAAGTTTTTGTATGCTTATTTAGTCATTGTCATTGGATATTATATATGATTTCGCTATGTTTCTAATTGATTCCGGTACTTTCAACTATTACAAGTTAATAACTGAAGCTTCTAAACTATCAACAAATCATAATTTGGCCCTGAGGAAAGATGCAAAATCTAGTAATAGTTTTTGTCCTGACTGTTTGCTTGTTACCATGACTCGGCCAACTATGTTAAATCTGCAGGCCGAATGTAAAACTATATTGTCCCATTATCTGTTTAATTGTTCATCTATTTCATGATATCACATTGTCTATGTCTGAGGTCTTGCAACCTTTTTGATCCCAAATGTAATAGGTATAGTTCCTCTACAGAAAAGATGTTGGCATCTAACTCTAGGAAAATAACTTGTGTGATAAGTATAATCTTATATTTACCTTTTTTCATACTTCCCTCTAAAACAAAACTAGCCTTTAACTTCACTAGTTTCAACCCAAATAATCATGAGTTAGAGTACTTTGGAGATGCTGTACCTTCTAGTTCGTCGATTCAGCTAACCAGAAATCAGCATGACAAGTTACTACGTTGGAGTAACGGTAGAGTCACATATCAGAAACTGTTTCGTCTTTGGGACAAGAAATCAGGAGAGCTGGCTGACTTCACAACCAAGTTTTCATTCACTATAAATTCCGGGGATCAGCCTGTCTATGGTGATGGAATAGCATTCTTTCTTGCAGCGGAAGGGCTTGAACTTCCACCTAAAGGAGAAGGCAGCGGTATTGGTCTCGTAGGAGGTGATCAGGTGCTCAACTCAACTTTGAACCCGTTTGTAGCAGTAGAGTTCGATACATTTAAGAATGATTGGGACCCGGTTGGAGATCATGTAGGCATCAACATCAATTCCATGGTATCTGTAAAAAATTTGACATGGTCAAATCGTATTTCTTTTGGGCAAAGAAACATAGCAAGGGTAAGTTACAACTCTAGTGCAGAAAAGCTAAGTGTTTCCTTTACTGGTTTTGATAAATCCGGGGAGTATTTCACACAAAGACTTAACACACAAGTTGACCTGAGAAGGTATTTGCCAGAAAATGTTAGTATAGGATTTTCAGCCTCAACTGGTGATTATTTTGAGATTCACACTCTTCATTCTTGGGAGTTTAGTTCAGTTTTACCAATTGATGAAAAGATCACCGGCCCAATTGGTTCAGAGATCGGTACAAATGCTTCAGTACCCAGCCCATCAGAGGCTGAGATGGTTTCAGCTCCTGATCATGGACGACTGACGGTAGTATTGGGTATTGGTCTTGGTTTAGGTCTCTCAGCATGTGTTTTTATCAGTGGGTTTTTCATGTTCGGTTTTTTTAAGAAGAGAAGGATTGTAAACCGAAGTAAAGTTGATGAGAACCCTCCTAGTAGTACAGAAGAATTTGAGATTGGTACAGGGCCAAAAAAGTTCTCATACAAGGCACTAGCCCTTGCAACAAAGAACTTTTCTGAAGGAGAGAAGATAGGACAGGGAGGGTTTGGTGGTGTTTATAAAGGCTTCTTAAAAGAAATTAATTCCTATGTGGCTATCAAAAAGGTCTCCAGTGGATCCAAACAAGGAATAAAGGAGTATGCAGCCGAAGTGAAGACCATTAGTCAACTGAGACACAGGAACTTGGTGCAGCTCATTGGTTGGTGCCATGAAGGTAAAGAACTCCTACTTGTTTATGAGTTCATGTCTAATGGAAGCTTGGATTCCCACCTCTTTAAAGGAGGTTCCTTGTTGATTTGGCCAGTGAGGTATAATATTGCTCGAGGATTGGCCTCGGCATTGCTTTATCTCCAAGAGGAATGGGAACAATGTGTTTTGCATAGAGACATCAAATCAAGCAACATTATGCTTGACACCAGTTTTAATGCCAAGCTTGGGGATTTTGGTTTAGCTAGGCTTGTTGACCATGAAAAAGGGTCCCAAACGACGATATTGGCAGGCACAATGGGTTATATGGCTCCTGAATGTATCCTGACTGGCAAGGTGGGAAAAGTATCAGATGTCTATAGTTTCGGAGTTGTAGCTCTAGAAATAGCAAGTGGTAAGAAACCACTTGACCCCATGGCTAAAGATGGTCATATCAGATTGGTTGACCTCGTTTGGGACCTCTATGGAAGAGGAAAGCTTATTCAAGCAGCCGATTCAAAACTTGATGCTGATTTTGATATGGGAGAGATGGAACGCTTGATAATTGTGGGACTTTGGTGTGCCCATCCAGATCCCAACGTTCGTCCTACTATAAAGCAAGCAATCCAAATTCTTAACTTTGAAGCACCACTTCCCAACCTTCCGAAAATAACGCCAACTGCAGTTTTTGCAGCCAACCCCCTTACAATGTGGTCTTCGCCATCCATTGATCTAACAGGTTCTGGGAAAGACTACACCATGTGTTCAAATTTGAGTGATGAAGCCAACTCTTCCAGGCTCACCAGTTCATCTTCAGCTTCCTCATCAACGTCCTTCATCTGCGACACACTATAATTTATTTTTTATTTTTTTTTGAACAGCGAGTTAGTTGTTAGATGGCTCGAGAATCCACAGTGACATCCACACGGGCAGTATGTGGACCTTGAACCCACGCTACACACAATAATTAACTCTAGGAAAGTTGTTCTTTTTAGTATCCAGCCATAGAATTACACTCCATTTTATTGTATGTCAGCTTTGCAAATCTGTAGATTTCCTTGATGATTTTATTAAGTTTTTGGCCTTCTCTTAAAGATGGACTACTGGCTGATTATTAACTTTTGATATTGCATACTTATTTGATTCCCTGAAATGTTAAAGCTATATCTATTGGCTTTAAACGGGTAAATTACTCACTCACTTGTGATACATCTGTCGGATCAAGATATTATTAGAATTAAGCTTGAATTAGATGAATTAATGGAGACTTAAACCTAGTGTGTGTTTAGGTGAAACTAAGTGAAATGAAGGTTATGATCGACAGAGAAATTAGGAGTATAAAGAGAGTGTTTGTAGGATTAGTTATAGTATTAGAAAAACTTCACACCACTTGAACAAATACTGTATGAGTTGTCTCTTCAAAGCAGGGGGCAAAATCCTATAATTTGTTCCATGTTCTGAGGACAATAAGTATTAAAGTTTAAAAAAGAGAATAATTAGCCAAGTGACAACTTTCTCTTCACTACTAACAGATCATCAGGTCAACACCGAACTTAACATTAGTATTGAAACTATTTTTGTTACTACGTGCTTTGGAAATTTCTTTTCAGTATATATAATTATCGAATTCATTCAGCTTCTTCACAATACCGATTTTCTTGAAAATGAAGTTGAACTTCTTAGAACAGTACATATTGGGAGGAATTATAGCTACTTGGTTGGGTTTTGCTCTTATCTATTTCTTGGGTGTGAGAAAGAGAGAACAAGATGATGATTTAGATTTGCATAAACAGACCAATAAGTTAGTCGGGGCTAGGGCTCCGGACGGTGGAGAGACTGATGTTATCATTGTCGGTGCTGGTGTTGCTGGTGCAGCCCTTGCCTATAGCCTTGGCATGGTATGCTTCTTTGCCTTCTCTCAAAATAATAAATTTTGTTTGTTTATGTCATTTGCTTTTTCTGATTTCATCTCTTCTGGTTCCATAATCACAGCGAAAGAAGATGTAACCCGAATGAGAAACAGAGGGAAACATGACTAATTGGTTTTCTTTCATGTGTATTAGGATGGCCGGCGAATTCTTGTGATAGAAAGAGATTTGGGATTGCAAGATAGGATTGTCGGTGAATTGCTTCAACCTGGTGGCTACATGAAATTAATCGAATTGGGCTTGGAAGGTATGTAAGTTTGCCAAAAGTTACCAACAAATTCCATGCAGAAGGTGATAATAGCTCAAAAGTTGAATGTTCTTTGTTTCAGATTGTGTAGAGAACATCGATGCTCAAAAAGTGTTCGGCTATGCTTTATTCAAGGAGGGTAGAAGCACTAAACTGGCTTACCCATTGGAAAAGTTCAAAAGAGATGTTTCAGGCCGGTGTTTTCACAATGGCCGATTTGTTCAACGGATGCGTGAGAAGGCTTCAACAGTCCCAAGGTAATCATCTTTACTTTCAAATGGGAAACTGCGTCGATACAAAGTTCTTTAACTATTCGTATACTTTTAGTGTGAGGCTCGAACAAGGAACAGTGACATCTCTTATTGAAGAGAAAGGGGCTGTCAAAGGGGTGCGCTATAAGACCAAAGTCGGACAAGATATCACAGTTAACGCACCACTTACTATAGTTTGTGATGGCTGTTTTTCAAATCTGAGACGCGGTCTGTGCAAGCCTGAGGTAAGCATAGCAATCCACAACTAAAAGAAACTGTATTTATTTCCAACATTTTCACATGAATATGTATGTGTTGAAAATAAGTCTCAAAATCAGATCATCTGCAGGTAGATATTCCGTCTACTTTTGCTGCCTTGCTTTTGAAGAACTGTGAGGCTCCATATCCAAATCATGGTCATGTTATATTGGCAGACCCTTCACCAATCTTATGCTATCGTATCAGCAGTACCGAGATCCGGTGTTTAGTAGATATCCCTGGCAAGAAAATCCCTTCTGTTGGCAATGGTGAAATGGCCCTTTATCTAAAGACTAAGGTGGCTACTCAGGTACTATCATATATGATTTCTTGCAACAATATTTTGTTCCTCTTGGTGTCAAAAATGATAATTTTATAATTTGAGGCAACGGAATTTGCGTACATGTTTTAGATCCCTCCTGAGCTGCGATGTGGCTTTATTGCTGCTGTGGATGAAGGAAGCATAAAAACAATGGCTAATAGAAGCATGCCGGCTGCTCCCCAACCCACCCCAGGTGCAATCTTACTGGGGGATGCATTTAACATGAGACATCCTTTGACTGGAGGAGGAATGACTGTCGCTTTATCTGATGTTGTTATTGTTCGTGATCTTCTCCGACCTCTTGAGAATATGAATGACTCATTTGCCCTCTGCAAGTATCTTAATTCCTTTTACACCATGCGCAAGGTCAAACGTACAGATATATCTGTATATGTGTTTATTTAACTTGAATTATGCTTTCCACAAACTGAATTTTAGATGTTCGTTTTTTCCAGCCAGTGGCCTCTACAATCAATACATTGGCTGGAGCCTTGTACAAGGTGTTTTCTGCATCACCTGATCAAGCCAGAACAGAACTGCGCCAAGCATGTTTCGACTACTTAAGCCTTGGTGGCATGTTCTCAAACGGGCCCATTGCACTATTATCCGGTCTAAACCCCAAACCCTCGAGCTTGGTGCTTCATTTCTTTTCTGTTGCTATCTTTGGTGTTGGTCGCCTGTTACTTCCATTTCCATCACCACAACGCATTTTGCTAGGTGCTAAATTGATCGCGGTACGTATTTACTATATCTACACTACAACAATTCTGCTCCTTTCAGAAACACCATGTACGTATACATATCAAAAATAAGCATGGACATTTCAACACCATTTGCATCCGTTTGGTGTTGTGGCGTTTTCTAATCAATCATCTCTGAATCTTTATGTTTGAATGGCAGGATGCATCTGGTATCATATTCCCAATACTAAAAGCTGAAGGAGCTGCACAAATGTTTTTATCATCGACAAATCCAGCATATTATAAATCGCCTTTTCTCCATTAATTAGTCAAATTTGTTCATGAGTTCAAGCACACTTACCGTGTAGTTTTTTCTTGTGATGTATATATTGTTATTAGTTTATTTAGTTACTAGATTCATTTGATGATAATGGATCTTGATCAGGTTTATCAAAGATAATCAAATAGATAGAGTTCATTTAATTACATTCTCCGTATTAATTTGTTACTTATCGTTGTAAATATTCGATGACGCTTTCTTTATTGTTGAATAACTATCATAAATTTGATAAGTAATCATAGAATACTCTATGTCTACAAGTATGATCGAGACAAATCAAATGTTACAACTCAATACAAGGCAGAGATGAATAAAATCCTTGTTTTTGGCGTCTTAATGACGGTAGATTCCAATTAGTAGGATCTTAATATGATCTTATTCGAAAATTAATTTGGAATTATACATACAATTGTTTCTGCATCGTTAATGTCAAGTTTTGCATGCATATTCCCTTACTTGTACAGTTCCTTGAATCTTCCACAGGCCTCCACACGTTGGCCCGATGACCAAATCCACTGACCCTAATAAAGCCTTCACCCCAGCAGGTCCGAACCCAATATCAGGGAATTTTTTATCGGAGCGGTAGTTTTTCGTGTTGACTTTGTCAAACAAGGTTTTGGAAAAAAAAATATTATGGAACAGGTAAATCCGGAATTGACAATTCCGGATTGTGTACACGTAGGT
>JAOXNX010000019.1:12959472-12980040 GCA_028566075.1 Solidago caesia
GCGGGTTGGCGGGTCGGCGGGTCGAAAAAACCCAACCCGAACCTGCTTTTTTTCGGGTCGGTTTCGGGTCGGGTTTCAGGTCGACGGGTCGATTGACATCCCTAGTCAGTGGACATGAAATTCAAGTTATTCAACTGTTGATGAAATATTGATGATTATTGTTGGCAGACTTTTACATGTAGACTTTTCATGTTTACCTACAGGCTACAGGACATATTATTTGACCCACACATTATTGTCACACCCAATACAAGAACCCGATACTAACTTGCCTGCTATACAAAACCAACAATTATTATAATGAATGATAAATAAAAAACAATTAAGTGTTGTGTGTATCTTGTATTCTTTGTTTCTTAAATAAATGGATGTAGAATCCTACTAAAAGTTAAATATATGAGGAATGCTAGATTACAAACATATTAGACCATTTGTAAAGCCTAGGTGAAAAGAAAGGTGAAATGATTAGACATGTAGGTGAACTATTAAGGTGGCTTGGTGAAATGAATAAGTGAAGCAAACTAGGTGAAATGGATCACCGGGGTGGGTCTTTTTATTTTTAATTTTTTTTTATTGTTTTGTTTTATTTTGATTGGGTATATGGTAGTATTGTGGGGTATATTGGGGTATTAAATTTGAAGGTGAAGGGTTAAGGGGAAAAAGAGAAGGTGAAGGGGGTGAGAAGGTGACGCTGACGTGGCAAGAAAAAATGTAGGTGAAAGGGGTGAACGGTTAAGGATGGTCTAATTGCTATTGTGCATGTGAACTCCACCTTAAACGGATTCTAAAAAGTACCATATAATCATGTTTATTTCGAGGCACATGCTTCTCTTATCGCCAAAGAAAACGATAACTACGATTTCTATATAGTCCTTGCTTAGAATCTTAGGAAAGTCATATCCATTGTACTCGACTAGTTTGAGCATGTGCATCAAATCATATCTTGAATGAAACAGACTACAAAATTTACAGAAATAGTCCACGTGATAAAGTGGGTAAACAGATGAGGTTTTTTAGTTCGGGTTATTCAAAGAGGGGATGTCTTTGACTGAAGTGTACGTGACCTAACCGGGGTATCCCATTACCATTTCCGAACCGAAAAATAATCCACATGCTCCAAAACCTAATTACTGTTCTTCTTGCAACTAAAACCGAACCCGGTCAAACCCGGGTTTGACCAAAACCGGTTTTCAGTTACGGGTTTGAGAACCGGGTTGGGTCCGGGTTGGGTCAGGGTCGGGTTCGGTTTTGGGCTGTCAAACCCGGAAAAAAACCAGTCAATACACGGTCCACTATGCCTAAAAACCGGTTTCAACCCGTTCGGATTTGGTCAAACCTGGTTTTTAGGCCCGTTGACCAAACCCGGTTCAAGTTTCGGGGTCGGGTAAAACCCGGTTTTTGTACAAGCCTACTTACAAATACTTTTTAACTTTTGCTTTGCTTTCAGTAGAATTTTATTTTTACAAAATGGTAATTAATAAACTTTTAAGGCCATAAGAATAATTATGATTACATAAAAGAAAAAGCTCTATACTTTAGCTACCTTTTTTAAATGAATTACCTTTTAGCTTTTGGTTGAGAATATATGAAAAAGAAACAAAAACTGTATTATAGAAGTTGGCAATCATTTGCTTATCAATTTTCATCAACCAATATGGCTTGTCACTTGTTTTCTACAACTTTTCCCCCCTTTTTTAGACATAATTTTGTCTAAAATATGTCAAAAAGTATGTCAAATAAATTTGATTAAGACAAATGATAAACTAGTTTCTGTAGCGGCTAAATTGGTGTGGTTTTCCCTCCCCTGTGGTTTCCTGACTTCGTGGATCGGTCGCTAGTGACTGTCTGCCCAATTGAATGTAACGGCTAGTCGTCCGTTCAAAAAAAAAAAAAAATTATAGTATCTATTTAATTAAAAATAAAAAATAAGAAATTACTTAAAAAAATTAAATTTAAGACACCCGGTTTATAACATACGATAGGTATAAACGCATAATACCGAAATGCCCATGCCCATTTAAAATCACTCCAAATATTTTTCCTTCTGCATTTCCTCGATCGGGAATCTATCACCGCCGTCTCCGTCAGTTCCGGCCACCGTCAACGGAGACAGCAAATCCCTTATTCCACCTTTAAGGTAATCCGTTATTTGTAAACAAAGATTTAATCTTTTTTATCATTAAAGTTTTTTAAAGATTTTAGTAATTAGGGTTTACATAACCCATTATTATATTATTATTATATATATATATTATAATCTGAATCATAGATTATATAATGCTGGGCACTTATTAATTCAAAACTTACATCAACATATGATGTATTTGATTTAGAAAATTAGAGTTATATATATTACTATTTTAGTTGTGTTTTTTGTTAAATTTTCAATGTTAAGATGCAAAGGAAGAAACTTTTTCTGTGAGTTGATCAGTTTAATGAGCCGGACAAGTTATTAGTGATATTGGACTAAAGGGGGACTAAAGTTGATCAGTTTCGAAACGTTTGATGAAGACTGATTACCGTTATTTGCAGAGTGTTGTCTAGCTTGCCATTATATATCAGATTTCTTTAGTCATCTTCGAAGTTGTTTCTTGTGCTTGAAGATAATAACTTTTTGGTTCTTCTCTTCATTGAAGATTATATGCGAGTGTTTAGAGATTGATCATGATTTTTCATCTGTTTTAATAGGCCTAAAACTTAGTTTTCGCTACCTTTTAAGGTAGATGATGCAGATATATAAATCGTGAGCCTTTATGATACATGGATATATGCCTCATTGTCTGTATGACTGTATCTATCTGGTTTTGTTATGCTATATTGCATATTAAGTCGATATTCACATTGATGTTTTTATGCTTCTTATTTTAATACAGGATTAGAGATGGATCTGGAAACGGAAAATAGAATTGCTGCAATCCTGATGAAAGAGGCAGCAGAATTGCGGCGAGAAGCTGCCAGAGATGGGATAGATGCATATCTTCGTCCTCCTAACGTGAGAGGCCGTCCAAATTCACGCTTCCTCACTGCAACTGTCCTTGGCGTACAACAGTGTAAGTTATTTCGTTTATTGGTTTTCTTTTATGTTTATATGTCTTTGCATAAACATGTCAAATAGATTTCACTTTGCAGTATTAGATTGCAGTTAGTTATATCTTTTATGAATCTTATCTTCTTATATGTTGGAAAGATTACAGATCCTCCGGCTTATATTACCTTTGTTTTTCTTAGATAGACTTAATTTGCTTTATATGAGCTTATGACATACTTGCCACCCCATGAATTTTGATATGTCAAAGAAGGATAATTGACTTGTAAGCCCGTAACCGGTAACCCAAATAAAAAATCAAATGGACAGGCAAAAAAATGTAAGTTAACATGCTTATATAAGCCCGTTTGGCAACACCTTTTGTTTTAGTCTACATTTAATAAAATGAAATTCGACGATTATATGTGTTTGCATAAAATGGATATCAAGTAAGATGATTTTGAAATATTAAAAATCTGCAAAATTGGTCTTTATAGCTTCATGGTTTTACATAATTGGTTTGCAAAGCAACACACCTTGACTGGATGGCTCTAATTGAATGAGTTTTAAAACTTGGTAGAACACAATTTTTCTTTTTGTAATCTTTCATTCAGAGGAAAAAAACAATATTGCCATGACCGTCTTAATTTTGTCGTCAGACTAAAATACAACTTTACTTGCATTGCAAATATGTAAACTGAAAGCGTAAGTGTTACCAATCAATGCCAAAGTTAAACATGTTGATAATACTCCTCAGCTTCATACTTTTCACACTCTCCCATCATGATGTAATTACTGCAAGTGCTTCTTAGGCATGTATCATCAACTATATTTGTTTTGCGCTATAAGACATAGGTAAGTTGCATGAGGGGTCTGCCCAGTTTGTCGTTGGTTTTCTACGATATGGAAAGGAAGGGGGTTCAAACTGAGTCTTTACTAGGCAGCTAGGAAATGATTTCTCCATCCAATGTGTTTTCTTGTTGTACCACAGAAGCATAACTTGCATGAAATGTGGAAGGACTACGATGCATCTCTCATAGTATGAATGTCAGTAGATTATTATTACTGTTCCGTATCTTTATGCTAACATGCCTGACATAATTGATCTCTTCCAGCTAATAGAGCTGTTGAGGTAAATGAGATGTGGCGAGCACGTCAAAAGGAGAAAGAATTGGATGATTTAGCCAAGAAGGATGAAAGGAAACGAAGTAGAAGTTATGGGTCTATTGACTCCCAAAGGAATAAGAGTATATGGATTGAGGATACTGAAAGAAAGCATCATTCTCAATACTCATCAAGCAGAAGTACAGCAAGCGAAGATGGACTGAGGGACAACGAGATAGAGGAATTCTTGCACTCAAGGTATTTTCTTTCTATGTTGTATGTAGAGATAGCAAGTTAGGCGGCCTGAGTAAACAGGTTAATGGGTCATTTCTAGTACAATTCAAGTCGGGCTGACACACAACTTTCATGTCGATATGTTATCTGTTTCTCAGAATAATCAATTTGATAGTTACTACTACAAAACCTATCTTATTGCAATATTAATTAAAGTGATTGAATAAAAACTAGGTAGGAGGTTGTATGCATTGATAATAGACTTTTGGTAACTTATGACCTATTTGACTCATTCTCCTTTCTAGCTAATTTTTTGATTCGATACGTTTGACCCATTTGAGATGAAAACTTAAATTATAAGATAAAAATAAGAACCCAAAGTTTACCCATTAATAAGTCATTGTGTTGAATTTGCCACTCCAGTTGAACACAGATGGGACGAGACCATACGGGTGCTTTTGTGCTTCTTGTATCTCCATATTGACATTGCTCATTTTACTTTTCAGATAGGCTATACCAGTCTCACTTGTTTGATGATGGCAGGGCCAAGCGTGGCAGGGGTGCGGTTGGGTCCAGGATGGACGAGACAGGTCCATTCCTCCCTGATTCGAAAGGGGATCTAGTTAGCCCTAATGATATTGACTACAGAGAAAGCTGGGATAATCGTGCTATTCTTGGTCCCAAGATGCCTCAACATATGAAGTCAATCTCATCTTCGGATGAAGAGTCTTCTGAAGGAAGGGAGAAAAGAACCAAAAGAGTCAGTTCAAGCAAGCACCATTGCAGAAAGCACAAATCAAAAGAGAAGTCTAAAGATAAGAAGAAGAAAAGGGAAAAGAAAAGAAGTAAACATCGCAAGTAAGACTATCTTGTCGTTACTATTTCTGTTCGGTCAGTTTTATAGTTGATATTTCCGCACACACAAGGCTATGTATCAAGAAAAGTTAGAAGGGCTTTAATGCTTTATACCAAGATTAGTTAGAAGGGTTTGTGTATTGTGGGCATCTGCTGAAGTCGAACTAGTGTACATTTTGAAATGCTAATATGGTTGAAGTTGTCAGACAATACAAATCCTCATTTTTTTGAAATTTTTGTGACATGCCATCATTAATGACACCCAAACACTGTCTAGATTCTGGGTCCTCCTTACTTTTTTTGAGACCTTTTAGTCTTTTACCAATATCCTTGTTCCAACTAGACCAAAGATATGTGCATCTGTCATCAGGGATGATGCGAGGCCTCTGCAGTAGACCCAATAAGGAGGACAGTGTGAATCACAATCCACATTTGACCATCGTTTATCAGTGAAAGGATATCACGTGTAAAATTGATGGTTCACCCCTCAATCACCCAAAAATCCTGGCAATAGTCTCCAAATGGTATCTATTCCCATGTCTAAGTTATAAATAGTGGCAACCTGAGTGCATAAGGCATAAGAGATCATATTACAACCCAGTGCCTAATTTCACTATCCAAGTAGGAACTTCCTTTTGCAAAGTGCACCCAGCTAGCTAGCTTTTGCCTAAGCACCTCTTTAATCACTTCAGGCTTGGTCGCCTAGATATGCTTATCCTTTTTTAAAACGTGGCCAATAGGCATTACATTGAACTTGTTTTGGATTATTTATTTGTTGTTTATCGGTTGTGTAAAACACACACAATAAAGCTTTCTACGATAGCAATAAGAATATAGCCAAACTCAAAAGCTGAGTTGAGAAAAGCAATAATGTTTTGTACTTTTGCCGTCTGAACCCGTTTAATTACTTCATGTTGATGATTTTTCAAGTTTCTATTTGATTTAAGGTATAAAGTTTGTTTGGTTTTGAGTTTTAAAAACAAGATAAAACTTATAAGCTATAGAGATTTGAAGATGAACATAATAAAGGTTAAAAATGAAGAAGGTAAATAGTTTTATTTTGACATTGTAAGTTAAAACCAACAGCATACAAATGGAACTTGAAGGTTTCATTTCAGACTGATTGCATTCCTAAAATTAAAAGAAGCCATTATTATATAAAGAATTTAGAAGAAATAAATATTGTATTCACTTTGAACACCAACAACAATGTTACTTCGTTTAGTTTTTAACTGAACACATAACTGTTAACATTTGTACCACCTATTGAAAGAGCCTAATTAACCAACCAACATGTCACCGTCTTATGGTGGTTCTTGTATTGTTAATGAGTGATTAGGTTACTTTCCGATTCTTTGTTCAAAAGATCAGAAAAGGTTTTTGCTTCACTCGGTGACGCGAGAAGCATGACAAGTATGCATTAACATAATGAATTTGCAGGTCCAATACAACATACCATTTTGAGTTGAAATTAAGCAAACATCTAGATCTTGCTATTCCCAGAAACATTAATAAACAGACTGTTTCTGTACATACAAAGTGATGTAAGCATGGATACTACAACAATTCATGATTACATTTTCAAAGAAACCTTAAATCTTGCTATTGTTTTCAAATAGCACGACATTTTGAAGTTCGGTTGGAGTTGAAACTAAGAAATTTCTAGATATAGGTTCAATCTATCCATTGTTAAACTCCTCTCAATGATGACGACATCAGTTACTCGTCAGTTTTGTCACATCAGCAACACGTCAGCACTTCTAAACTGACAAGCAAACTGACTCACCCCGCCAACAATACCCCATCACTTCCTCATCACTTTATTTTTTTAAAATTAATTTATACACATATATACACACAGATCCACACACATAAATAAACATATTAAAAGAGGTGACCCACATACGCTCGTCGAATGCTCGTCTGTTAAGCGACGATGAAACCGACTAAGTAAACCGACACGACGCTGCCAATGGCGTCTCTTAAGCGACGAGAACCGACAAAGCAAGCGACGAGACCGTTGGGAGGCCTCTTAGGAGTCCTCGAAGTGGTGATCCGTTTCATCAAATATCTCCTCCTACACGGAATAAAAGAAATCATCATCAATGCATTCCGGTTTATCAACATTAATATTTCCACATGAATTGTACAAAACTTTTTACCTGCAGTAGTTCTTCGATCACATCTTCCATTGTTATTAACCCAACTGCTTCTTCTTCTTCAGGAAGTTTAGGAAGTGGTTTCCCTTCTATCTCTAAAATGTCTGAATACATGTCTTTATTCCACTTCTTACTTCTAAAGCTACCCCTGTAAGAATTGTTCCCATTGTTGGGGAAACTCTTCCATTTCTGGAATGCTCTATTCGACTTTACGCTATTTTCTCTAGAAGATTTATCGTCACCATCAATGTCTACTCGCACTTCCTTAGTCACATCTATATTTTATGGTTGGCAAGAGACCAATACAAGATTTCTATGACTAAATATCGGTAATAGCCTAATAGGCATTTGTCATTCTTATGGTATGATGAGAGATTCATTAAATACACGGCTTACCAGATGTCGGACTCTTCGTGGCAGCCTGGTCTGTGGTCTTATTACACTGTTTCACCACAACAGCCATGTGGCTGTGACCTTTCTGAAACTCGTTTAAGATGTCATACAAGGGAAGAGTTTCTAGCACCCTAATAGGAAATGACCCAATTTAGTATATCAATCACTGGTAAAATGTAAAATATCATGTAATCTATATCTGAGCATAAAAATGGCTCTCGTAGAATAAATACAACATACTTTGGAATTCTGCGAATGGTGATGCTTTTTACAGGTACTTCATCTTCTGGGTGGATGGTCAACAAATTCTTTACCTGAAACATCATAACCAAAAAATGACATATTTACAAGCAAACAGATCGCATATCAATGGATGCAATAATATACATTACCAGGATAAGTCCGATTATGTTTGTAGGGTGTTCGTAATATATAGGTACTCTGCTATGCCCTTTCTCCAGGATTAGATTCATCAAATTCCTGTATCATGATAATACGAAAATGGATATATAGTTATAAAAATGCTTTGCTGAGATTGTAAAGTTCTAGTTTTTAACAGAAATTTCTGAAACCATATGGAGATACCTATCAAGTTTAGCATTTAGATCGACCGCAAAAGTGTCTGATATAGGAGTCATGGCATCACTAGCTGTCTTTTCCGTAAGTTCCAGAGCTCCTGCAATTATCGTTGTCTCGTCATGTGTTAATTCTCCTCCTTTTCCCGCCTGTTTCCAATTTTACAATATGAAATACGAATTATATAAAGTGAAATCATGAACATTAAAGCACCTGAAATAGTTGTGTGATACTTACTTCATTACCATGAAAATTCACAAGTGTCTTTAACTCGGCTCTCCGGAAAAGAGCAACATGCTCATTACCCAACAGATAGTCTAGTAGCTGATGATTTAAATAAATCTTCAGTCAAAATCAAAAGTTTCAACTTAACATATCATCTCATGTAGCAGATTTCGACATTACATAATGTATCACCAACCTTGCTTATCGGATATGCAATAGGGAAACAAACCCAAACAAGAACACGCACAAATGGAGCCACATACGCACCAATAGCCAATCCGTATCTAGTACAAACAGATTGAGGTATGATCTGTAGATAGAAATTAAAAAGTAGTTATAAATCGCTACAAATTCACCTTCTGCTTATTAATGTAGATTATAAATCTTAGATTATACTACTATTACTTACCTCACCAAACAAAAGTATTAATGTAACTGATATTAAAATAGCACCCCAAGCTGTCACCAAAGCATCAAGGAATATAGGAAGTGCCTGAAGATCGAGAACAGATCGATTATCTCAAATACAAAATGTTACAAGAATGAAAATACCTAAGCTTAATTAACATGTTTAATGATTAATGGATTATTATTTGGGAATGAATTAAACTTCACACCTTTTGCTATTGCTATTGTATGTATCATAATTATAAACTTCCTATTATACGTATTCAACTTCCAAAAACATGCTAATGTATTGTGATATCGTTATCAGGCGATAACTTAAATGATCACCACATTATCATAACAAGTGACATATCACCATTTAACATGTTATAAGAAACCATATGCATATAACGTGAATGTTTGAAGTTTGCTACATACGATAGCAAAAAGTGAAAAAAAGGTATAATACATTATTCATGGTGGTACATGATTTACCTTTCCTCATGTTGGTCGTGGGACCATTTGGTGGGTGCCGATAATGGGTCGTATCCATTTTTAAGGTACAATACATTTAAAAAATAAATAAATTTGGCCAATAATTAATTATTAATTAATTAATATATTAAATATATAATACCTCCATAGCAGCAGCATTGCAAATAAGAAGGGTGCAAAGTAGTAAATGTTGTCTTCTGACCACTGGTAATATCTTTTCTGTTGTCCCAAATAATAATAATAATCAATAAATAATAATGTTGTAATTAAGCACATGCCCTTTAATCTTTTATCTTTTATTACATATAAGATAAGATGCAAATGAGAAAATCATAGTCACACATTTTGTAAATATGTGTAGAATTTGTGTGTAATATAATTGTCTTTTTAAATTAAAAAAAAAAAAAAACTATTGGTTTTGTTAACGACAAAACTGTCAATAACATGTTATTACATACATCAATGATTATTAACTAATAGTACATTAATCATAATATAACCTGTCACGTATCTAAAACATTTAACCATAATTTTATTTTATTTTTTAGAACGGCAAAACATTTAACCATAATAATAATATAATATGTCACCATTCCATTGATGGATGACACATGTAATAACGTGTTATTGATATGATGACATCATTTAACGAAATCAAAAGAAAAGAAAAAAGGATGAGAATATATACTACCTGCGTAATTACGGTCTTTGGGAGTACCGGATTTGGCAAGAACTTCAAGATCAACAAGACTTAAAGACATAAGTCCTAAAGTAAGTCCAGACATCATACCAGCAAACAAAACCAAAGCTGCTATGATCGCTATATGCAAAAAGAACTGTGTTTCACAACACTCATATTCCACCGCCATATACTTTTCACCCACACACAAATGTGTTATTAGTATTATTAATTCTTATTAATTATTTATTATTACTATTACTATTAACTCTGTTTCTTTCACTATATATATTTATTATTATTATTAAGAAAATATAATGATTAAACTTTGTGTTTAAAAGTTGTTGAATAATGATAGATATGATAGTCGTGAAACCGACTGTGATTTTAATTAAGGTGGTAGCGTAAGAGGAGTCATTTTATTCCTTTTTTATATATATATAATAAAATATAAAATATAATAATATTATAATAATAAGTAGTTATATATAGGAAGGAAGAAAGAAAGACACCGGCCAGATCATTACGTTACGTGTCAGTTGTGATCGACTTCCTTCCACAATTTTCACATTAATTCTCATGTATCATCCAACTCTAACAAACACCGTTACATATATATAATGATAACCTTTCTCATTCATTTTATTTTTAGATTTTGCTAGTCATAAATCCCTTGCATCATATCCAACAATATGTAAACAAAAAAGACTTAATTGAACCAAGCAACAAAAATTTTAAACTTGCTTAGTTTTATTCTTCAAACTCGAGTTACACGATCGAGCTCAAAAAACACGTCTAATAGCTCAAACTTAAGCTCGAATCAGGTTCAAAAAACTGTTACATACTCGAACTTGACCAAACATACAATACAATTTATTTTTATTTTTTTAAATAGTATAAAATAATTTCATGTTTTGGATTTTAGTGAGTATAGTTTTTTCGTTATACAAGGCCCAATATTTTTTATCCACAGGACGCATTCGTCAGTCTTGGATTCAATCAAAGAAAGAAAACATAGCTATGGTTGGTCGGGTATTTATAATTAAGTAGACCATAATACAATATTTTTTCTTCAATAAACCATGATTTAATTTCTACTACCTTCTAATTATTCTTCACACATAAGTTTGAAGACTAGACGTAGCATGTGGCCGACAATATATGTACCAATTCATGTCTAAATCAAAGATATATTGCTTCATTTTCTTTTGTGATTAGTAGATCAATTGATTTATTAAAATTGTTTACACCTTGTTAAGAAATTTAGTTAATTAGAAAACTGAAAAAGGGTTTTATTTTTCTATGACGTTTTTCTTATAAAACACTTTTAACTTAAATACGTTTTTTATTTTACAAATTTTAGAAAGAAAAAAAATCATTTTGAAAAGCTGCTTCATTGTGCAACTAAAGTCTAAAGGCACCACCAAAGTCGCCATTTTATTCTCGAACTATGAAAGGTAAGAATTGAACTTATCATGTGACATATAGTTTATACTTCTAAAAGCATCCATTTCTGGCATTAGATTCTTTACTTTCGTTAGCTTTTAAGTTTTACATATGACATTTTTTCCTTTCAAATTAGCAAAATAGGATAAAAAGGAATGGCAATAAAATATTATTTATGGCCAAACATGAGAATGCGTGTTTTGACAACCAACACGCGTTTATACCCTTTGCATTTGATATATTTGGTTTTCTAGCACCTAAGGCCGTTGAGCTATTTGGAAGGATCCAACGGGTCATGCATAGTAATGTTATGACGTCACGGTTTATGAATGTAGTTTTTAAATGTCTTTGTTTTGCTATACAAAAAGGATTAGCGTCATAGCTTGTTGTTCGCTTGACTTCTATTTCTATGTAATGACTTTCTTTGGTGGAATGTAAAAAAAGCCTAATATTATGATAGAAAATGTGTATTATATGTTTATCTCAACCCTTTTCAGCAAACTTTGTTACGGGCTTGCTAGCTAGCATGTTACTTTTTTTTAACATGTGATAATATATGATAATTACAACTTCAGTTTTAAGTTAATGACATTAAAGTTTTTTTTTTATTTATCAATCTGTATTATATTATGTAAAGATACAAGGGCTAATGTGAATACAGAAAATGGTTGAAGGGTGTAGAGTGTGAAGTTTGTAAAGTTTTAATATGACACGTATATAAGTCATTATCTTCTTTATTTGTAATTTGATGGCGTTAAAAAGTGTATGTAAAATAAGGTGTAAACTTTGTGTACTTTTGATTACGATCACGACAACCAACATTATGTACAATTGAATAAAAATTTCACTTTCACGTTCTAATTCGGTTTATTTCTTTAGCGTTGATTCTACTTTACATATTATAGTAGTTTATTATAGTAGTTGCATATATATAGCTGAATCATAACCAATATCTAGAAGTGCTTAGGTTTTGATGGATATCAAATAAAAAAAACCTTGTGAAGATTAACAAAACACGGTTTATGGCAAAATCCCTCGGGTTTTTGACATTAGAGAGGATGTGGTAGACAGGGGCGGTATCAGGGGCAACGTGGACCACTGCCCACATAAAAATTTAAATTTTGTCATGAATTTTTAAATTTTACCCTCTTTTAGAGTTTTTTTTCTATAAAATTTTAAATTTTGTCACTCTTGAATTTATTTTTTATATTTTTTGATACCGCCCGTGGTGGCAGAGTATTGCCTCATTTTTTAAAATGGTCGTTTCTTTTATCAAACTTGAATACAAAACCAGCATTTTCAAGTTTTACATTAAACACACATTGTTATGACTATCATATTTTTGATGGTTGATGTTCAGCAATCCTGACGTGCTCACAAGACCACATCATGTCCACAGGAGAAGCAATTACTCGACTTATCCAACGGCCTGTTAAGAAAGAATGGCCATCAGTAGTAGGATTCCAGCTTGGTTATTTTCCAAAATCTATCTTTATTTGAAACCAACTTTTGTTACCATTATTATTAATCGAGTGATACCAATTGAGCATAGCTTAAGTGGTATCCACACCTATAAAACATATAGACCCACTGAAGGGATTTTTTGAAATTATAGAAGTCTTGGGTTCAAGTCTTGTCTACAACGCGTCCCACTAGGCCAAGGGATCGTTGTCTGAAGTTATTCTTTGTAGGGTGGACAATGACTGGTGCAAAAAAGGCATCCAAGGTCAAAGATGTTCCCGCTAATCTATATTTTTGTGGGAATTATTACTGAGTGATGATAATTGGTAGTACCAACTTTTACCATGTGCTTATTTAGGGTATTAGTAATAGTAATTTAAAATGTCATGGATGGCCATATATATCCTATATTTGGGAAGAGTAGATAATGTTGGAGTTGTGACTCGAGTTGGAGATGATGAATCTGATGATAGCTGGAGGTAGAAGTTTTTAATTATTTTATCAAACGTTACTTTCAATCGTCTTTATTTGAAGAATTTTAAAAGCAATGATGGACTCAAAACGGAATATCGTCAGGTTCATAAAATAATTAGACTATGTGCATTTTTCTTTTGAAATTGCTACATTATAGAAAAATGTGATTTTATGAAACTTAAAGTAAGTGAAAAAAATTACGTAATTCACGAATACCTCTATACACCTCCAGGGTCCACCCCGTCTAGAAGCTGAGCTTTTTTTTAGAATTTACATACCAACGAATCTTTATTTCTTTTTTTTTTTTGGTGCGAGTTTGTTTTTAAAAAGATCTAAAAGCTTTAAACTTTAAAAAACCATGTTAAAAATATTTGCCAAGTACGTCAAATAATTTTTTGTCAAAAGGTTATCATTTGGCTAATCTTGGGACACCTACGCCAGACCGTCTCAGGTCCAGTATGCGAGAGGTAAGTCTAGCTAGATGAGCAGTCAAGGCACACAGGGATGTCGACCACAAGGATGTCAAGGCCATATATCAATAATTTTGACTCTTGTTTTAATGACTTTCATATCATGCTCAATTAAGAAATATTAGGAATATTTATCATTTTCCTTTCCGTATAGTAAAGACTATTGGTGTAATATCAATGTAACCTTGTCATAACTTAAAGTTAACAAATTTGATTATAAATCCGTTCAGTTGAGCATCATGAGAGTGATCACTAAGCGAAATGGAATGAAAGCACATTTAGCACTGCACTTGATTCAAAATAAATTCATCTTTATTGATCGCCTAAGTTCTTTATGCTTTAATTAGAAAGTTGTAGATTTTCTTTACGTTATCGACTTATTGTGCCAAAAAATAATAATAATAATAATAATAAAAATAAAAATAAAATTGTGTGAGTCATAATAAATAAACTAACATATCTTGCAAATCTCATTTTCTTTAATATGAAGTCGACGTAGATCATATAAAATGAATATTCCATAAATAAACAAATACAATATTAAATTAAAATATGCTATATTGGGATTTTGATATCCACTATGAATCACAACATTTGTTTTGTCACTTTCCAAATTTTGACAATGTGAGCAACCATAAAGGATTTGCTACAGCTTTATGTACCTAAATGCTCAAGTCATTTGGGGTCTAAAACAACTTATAATGTGACCTTGATTAATAAAGTTACCAATATTTTTTATCAAGTTTATTTCTCTAGTTTTCTTATGTATGTAATCCTTGATTAAAATTTAAAAAATGCTAAATACAATCTTAAGGGCTGTAATTAATGTACATAAAAAAATTTATATCTTCCATATCAAAAGCTCATTCTCTAAATTTTATGGTAAAAGTACAACTATTTTATGCATGTTAACTACAGCCCCTAGGGCTGTAGGGCCATAGTTAACAAAACTCTTAAAAATTTTAATAATCAGTTTGGAGCGATAACTCATTCTCAACTGATACGGTTTTCAATCTATTGAATTTTTTTTTGTGAATTACTGATCATATATAAGTTTTTCGTAACTTTAGGTTTGAAAAACTTGTTTCGGCTGAAGCTGTCAAAAGAATGGTTAATATTATTTTATATGAAACAAGCTCATTTGACTATTTGTTCTACATGATCATTAATATAAACTTTGACTAATAGCATGATTATAAACCCATACCAAATAACAATTCCTAACCAAAAAAATAAATCAAATCAATATCTTGTAATATCGTGTATCGTTAATGATTTTGAATCTCTTTAAACTTTAAGCTCTTTGCTAAATATATTTATTGCCAATTTACAATACATTTATCATATGTGGAACATGAAATCTTATTGCATTAACATATTATGAATATTTCTATGTGTTTATGATAATAATTTAAGAGTTAGATATTGTTTTCTTGCACTTTTAACCTTTTATTTTCTTCCAAATTGATTTTTCATATTTAATTAAACATGTTCTCATAATCCATAATTTAATGGTTATCACTATTCTTAAGTTTTTTTGTGATTCTCATTTAAACATAACCACAATATATATATATATATATATATTATAAAACTTGGGGTCTTCTAAAACGTGAGGTCTAAAACTCTTGTTTTAGTTGCTTTACCTTGAGCCATTACTGCCTAAATGCAAAACTCTTTTTTTTTAAATGGCATAATATATTAATAATAGTCAGTAGCAAGATGCTAGAAGCACAAAAGTACAATTAGAAATCTAGAAATAAAACAAAACCACACATTTTAAATTCTTCTTGGGACTTTAGCCGTGGGGATTGCAAAATGAATGAAAAAACTCCTGCCAATTACAAACCGAGACAAGAGAAAAACTCTCACACACGGAAGTCGTGTCACCTGTTTTTACTCCGTTGTGTTTTTTATGCAATCTCAAACAAGTCCCGAGGAGTACTACATCACTAGGAGCTAAATAGACTAAACTAGTTACTGTCTCGCGCTTCAGTGTGGATCTTGACATATTAGCAAAGAATGAATATAGTGCGAGTAGACCTCATTCTTATATACCAAATTATAAGTTTTGTTTAGCAAATTATAAGTTTTGTTTGATGATAGTTACAAAATAACATCATTAGTTAATCTACCTATAGTTACAAACTAGATTTTGGACCCGTGTTAACACACGGGCTCCGTAAAGATTTTACTTAATAACTGGATGCTGATAATTGTTACAACTGGAAGGATCACAACAATCAGAGATCATTAAGTTGGAACCCGATTTCCTTTTGCTACATATGATAACCTTTACAAAAGTGGGATAATTTGCAAAAACAGATGAAAAAACCTTTTAACACAAAAGACGGTCTCTTTGAGTCAAGGGAACTTGGAACCGGACATTTTAAATGCGAACTTTGAGTCAAGAATTCTCCAACATATCATCAAAACAGAGCAATTCTTTCATGGTATTAAACACAACAATTCTTTTAGTCATGGTAGAAACAAAATTAGACATTAAATGTTTGACGGGTACCGCTATTAGTGGTTACCAGGTTGCCAATCTAACAAATTTATTCTTCATTCTCCGAATAATGATTACGGTGAAACTATAATAATAATAAAAAGTGATTGTTTATAGAATTAGCCTCCTTATTTGCTGGAACCAAAATTGCTCTATCTTAAAAGTACTTTGGATCATCTAGGTGTTCAGAAAGAGAAGGATAAATACACGAAGATATAGAAGCAATCTTCGTCGCCAAGTTATCAACTTGAGTGGCCCATTCATTCCAAACAGTACCATTCAAGCTACTGTCACTGCATTATGAAAATATTATAATAAGAAAATGCCCTTAATTATTCACAATTTGACTATTTATATCTGTTTAAATTTGTTCAATCTCCCCCAACCTACTTTAACTTTCTCTCAGAAAATCATTGTAACTAAAGGGTTTCCATAAGGTCAGATGCATGAATGGGAAATCAAGCAAATTAAGAGGCAAATAGAACACACCACTAAGGTCCAACTACATATATATCATTGTATAAAAAACTCACAAGTTCAAAGAAGGAGCATGTGTAGCAAAAAATAAGTACTACACTTGGTATAAATATACGACCTAAGATTAACCCATAAAAGTTAAGACGTGTTGTATTTAAGCATCAACACCTTAACAGTAATAAAAGAACCATATGAACCAAACACAACATCATTAACAATTTGTCAATAAATGAGGAAATTATAAGCAATCACATGTGTACATTCTGGGTTTGATCTGACTTCAAATCCATGTATAATATGCTTTAGTAACGTCTTCATTCCAATCCACCGTCGTTTTGATCATTATCACCATTTCCTCCATTTTTATTATAAGATAAAAAATAAAATATATGGAAGTTGAAAAATAGGGTAAGTCAAATTTGGGGGAAATAATCACTATCATCCTTTTCTCTTTCAGTCGACATAGTTTGGGGTAAATAATTTCTGTGTGAAATTTAAGGTTAACAAATTTGGAGGAGATGGTTAAAATGAAAATGATTTGTAATTTATTTTCAGAGGGGCTTTTTTGTTTATTAGTTTTTCAAGTCTTTCATTTTAGAGTTAGGCCCCGTTTACTTTTTACTTAATAGACTTAATAATTAAGAACTTAATATATTAAGTCAAATATCATGTTTCTTTTTTGACTTAATAAACAAAAATAATCATCAATTATCTATTTATTACTTAATACATACAGACATTATTTATACATGCAGTCACTTAATACACCCAGCACTTAATAACTAAAAAAAGAAACGTGCTAGATAGATTATAGCACTAAAACATGATATTTCATTAATAAGATCAGTGATCTCTTTCTAATTTTTCCTGCTTTAATGCTTGAAAAAAAAGGGAAAAGAAGTAGGACTTTGTGAATAACTTGAACCATGATTTGTACATGTCCGACACTGAAAATTGACGTTTTATATTGTAAAGCAATTTTGGGTGGTTAATAACTTAATAAAATAAATAAGAGGGGAAAAAAAACCTTTGACCATGATGAGTTATTTATTGTGTTCTTCGTAAACTAAGAATGTACGCTATAAGTATGCGTTCAATTGTTGTATATAATTTGAACAATGTTGTGAACTCTTTGTACATTCATATATTCATGATGAGTAGCATTTTACTTATATTGAGAATAAATGATTTTCGTGTGGCGGACAAACAAATAAATGATTTTAGAAGAATTTCTTAACATTGTTTCAAGTGCAAATAAAAAATCTTGGTATTAATCCAGGTGAGGCTGTAATCCCTGCCTTAGTGATTTGGACTCGACATAATACACAATAAAGACTAGCTAATAATGCTAGCAATAAGTTGTTTAGGTTCGAAACACAATAATAGGGATCCCCATTTATCACAAAACTCATTATATTTTGTTTTTAGGGTGTTGGCAATGGGACGGTATCAAGACACGGTATGCCCCATACCACGCGGTAACACCGCCGCCATTGACGTGGTATGGGGCGTGGTATGGATTTTGCGGTATAGATTGCCGCACGAGATATATTGAGAGAGATGTTAGTGTGGGGCCATATATCATAGTAGTGTGTATATGAAAAAAAGGAACGAGGTATGGATTGTAGAGTGATATGTCATTGCCAATGAAATAAGGGAGTGTGGTATTGAAAATGTAAAGGAATGAGGTGGCATAAGGGGATTGGTTGAGAGTGTGGTATGGATTGCAGCACCACAATCCATTGCCAACGCCCATTGATTAATTGGTAAGCATAATATAGGTTTTAAAATAGGGAATGATAAACTTACAAAAAAATTTGTCATCCACAACAAGTACTGTTTTAGACAGTTGTACGTTATACTGTAACAGTTTATACTTTGTGATGAATGGCAAAAAAAAAAAAATAATAATGTAAGTTTATCACTCCCTTTCAAAAATATGGTGAAGACACGTGACATTAATGACAAAGACGAAAAAAGAAAAGAAAAATAACAATCTATACATCAACCATCTAATGTATCAGGCATTCAGGCTTTATCTTTAAGCCTACTTATTGTTACTCATTAAAAAAAAAAAGTGCTAAAGAAAATCCAGTTGACCTGATGTATTCATCATTATTTTTAAAGGTTTTGCTAATGATTAGTGTGCATAAAATTATAAAAATATATATTTTTTATTATAAAATTTAGGAGTGAGCTTTTTATATTAACGGTACAAGTTTTTTATGTATGTTATTCGGGGATGTTATTAGAAAAATTCTATTTTTAAACATGGCCACAAAACAATTTCTATATATACTAGACCACCTTCTTTGAGTTATTCGTGTTTTTCGAAAAAATATAGTTAATTATGTGATAACTTTCGTAGCAAATATTTAAAATGTATATTCTAAAACATGAAATACTTATAGTGTACATCAAATATATGTACGATTATTATATGGTACAACTGAATCATCATATATAACCACCCCCAACATAAACATAAACAAACTGAAACATCTGTGTTAATGTTTGCGCAAAATCAAGTAAGCACCAAGTTGAGGTTGAAGTGTTAGGACCATATGTGGGGCATGTGAATACGACGGAGACAGTTCAAAATAGAATCGCCGTAGAATCATCACAAGTACCATTTTTGCTTGCAGTATGGCAAAGTTCTGCCCTATACATAAACGGGGGCCTCCTCCAAATGGGAGGTAACATAGTTGTCCCTTGGTCGCCTTCGAAACACCTTCAGAAAATCTCTCGGGCTTGAACTCCTTCACATCATTACCCCATATCTCACGATCATGGTGCAAAAGAAGCGTATTTATTTTAAGGAGAGTTCCTGGTGCTAACATTATGTCTCCTAATTTGGTTTCTTTATGTACCTTCCGGTCTAGATTGATTATTGGCGGATATAGCCTCAGAACTTCATTAAAAATCATGTTTACCTGTTACACAAAAGATAACTAGTATTATACGCGACAATTTAACACCATTTACCTGCAAATGGGTCAACTTCGGTTAAACGGGTAGATAGTCATCCAAAATATAATCAAATACATGAAATCTCCAAACTTGATTTGTTAAAACGAAACTAAAATAGATTCTTTTAAAGTACCAAATAGATTATTATTATTCGTAATTTTGGATTTTAGAATTATGTGAAGACATGGATCTTCATCCATTATACAATTATGTGGTGACATGGATTCTATGAGCATACACGCATGAATATTGCTATGAGCATATGTATGCAAGTCGAGCATATGTATGCAAGTATTTTGTAAATAAATGTTTCACGAGATAGTCGGTGATCAAATGTACATAGTTAGTCATATGAACATGTTTAAGCAATTATATAGTAAATGATAAATGATTTTACTAAAATACACTTTTAATTTTAATTTTAAAAAAGTTCTTAAAGGTTCCTAACCTTTTAGAGGTTCATAATATATCATTTCCCTATATATAATTCACCAAATTTAAAAAAATGCAAAAATAAAAAATTAGAAAATAGAAAATGCAAAAATAAAAAATAGAAAATGCAAAAATAAAAAAAATTAGAAAACAAACACTTAAGTGGAAATGAAAAGATATATTGCAATACCTGTCTC
>JAOXNX010000019.1:13017238-13030941 GCA_028566075.1 Solidago caesia
CGCGAACGAAAGTATTGGTCACTTAATTGTCTTGAGTCTTCTTAATTGATTATCTTGAGTAATTTTTGCCCAAAACATATATATATATATATATATATATATATATAGGCATTAGTTCAAATAAAATAATTATTAAAGTAAAACAAATAAAACAATAATTATCTTTTAACTAAAAATCGTTGTGCATCATGTTTCGGTACCGAAAAATCATGGAATTCATCATATTAATTGATTTTATCTCTGATGCATCAACTTTATATACTTGTTTATACATTTGTGCTCTGTGAATCTTCTTGCATGAGTTTTATATATTTATGCTCTATGAATCTTCGTGCATCGGTTTTATCATGGTCCAACAGTCAACATCTTATCCTATTTATTTTACTCTATTACTTGTTTAATAATAACTATGCGAAGTCTTTAAAATGCAAAGAATACGAAGCAATAATAGCCACACATTTGAATGGTCCCTTCCTGGTGACCCCTTTCCTACCTTTTGGTCACCCCTTCCCGCATGGTTCCCCTGGCCTCCTCCCTCCCTTCTTCTTCCAGCCATACACCTTACTTACATTAATATACACTTTAACTATTAACACACAACTTAACTATTACTAAGATGTTTGGTTTAGTTTCCAGTTTTTTAGTTTTGGTTTTTCATATGAAATTGAAAATCAAACCAAAAAGTTTGGTTTATAGAAATACAATCGGTTTGGTTTCTTCGGTTTGGTTTTCAGTTTTGGTGGTTCAATTTTTATCGTTTTTTGGATTTTCGGTTCGATTTGTATTCACCCTTGGTAAATAAAAGATTGGGTAATGATTTAAAATAACGATTTACTTTTAAATTGTTTAAAGCATTCTATTTTTTTATGTTTCATTTAACCAATAAACCTTTAACATTTGTCTCTTTTTAATTATCGCGTAATTCGAATACCAAAAAAGGTGGTAAAATCTTGTTAACCTAAGTATGAAATGTTTTACTTTAGCTTATGAACTCGTGAAAGTTATGTGAGAATTGTCGAAACCTTAATTATATTGTGTTTGAAAAATCCAATTGCAAATCATTTTGAGAACTAGATTGTATCGAATATAAGCTAAATTATGGCATATTATCTAATTTTACAAAATTTTACTATCTTATTTGGTGTTTAAGTTTCACGATAATTAAAAAAAGATAAATTTTATAAATACTAATTAACCGAAATATAAATAAGTAGAAGTAGATTCGTTAAAAATAAATGAATGAAACATTTTAGATAATATAATTATTAGAAAAAAACAACAAACAAACATATGTGGTTACGAAAACATTGAAGAAAAGTGTAAAAGTGGATATTAGGGCGTTGGCATTGTTGCTGTAAACTCAAAAGATTCATGCGGCGAAGGGGTTGAACACCGCCGCCATTTGATGCGGCGTGGTGTTGGTGAGGGGTGAAAATGAGGGGAAGTTTACCGCATTTTGATCATGTGTGGTTGATTATTTTAATATGTTTGTGAGGTGGGTATAAGTGGTATAAGTGAGTGGTGGATGAAGGGAATGTTGCTAATGAAATATGAATTGTGGGATTAACTTAGATGGAGGGATTGATTGGGAGCGACTGGTTGGAAAAATATGACAAACAAACTCGTGAGATACCCACATTTATGGTAAAAAGCTTGTTCCATCACTTCCACCCCCACCATTATTGAACTCCCATTCTTTCTTTCTTTATACTTTGCTTAGATCCACCCCCACACAACACAAACACACACTCAGTTAATGTCTTATATATTTGAGAGAGATATTCTATGTCTCTAACACACACACACAGCTCATCCTACTGCACTCAAATGTTGAAAAAACACATCTTTTGACTTTCACAAATCATCCAAACTTATTTCCCCTTAATTGGCTTCTATCTTCAGGTAATTTACCTTTTATTTGTTTATTATTTATTCTAAATTTGTGTTTAATTTTCTTTATATTATGTGTGTGTGTGTATATATATATATTGTATTTATTAATTTGTTCTGTTTTATGTATGTTTGTCTCCTAATTAATTGTTTTTATTTCTGGGTTTTGGTCCTTAAGTTGATTGTTTGTGGGAATTTGTTCAATTTATATAGGGCTTGCTTAAAGTTTGTAAATTTAATTATTAGGGTTTATGTTTCCAAATTTGGGGAAGAATAACATTTTTATTTTTTTGTTTCCACTTTGATTCAAATTTGTTTTAGTTTGATTAATTGAGTTATGGTAGTTCAATAATTGATTAGAGTTATGAGCCTTGATAACTAAATTTAATAGTACAAAAGTTTGTAGTGAGTAGCAACATATATAAACTTTGCAAACAGAGATTTTTCATTTTCGGGTTACCCATTTGTTTTAGTTTGATTAATTGATATATGGTACTTTAATAATTGATTAGAGTTATGAGCCTTGATAACTAAATTTAATAGAACAAAAGTTTGTAGTGAGTTATGAGTAGCAACATATATAAACATAGATAATTTTCATTTCCGGGTTACTCGGGGATGGGCGAGTCTTTTTTACTCAGATGTACACGGCCTAACAGGGGTATCCCTTGACTGTTTTGGACCATTTCCCTAGCCACCCCCAAGATGTTTACTAGGAGGTTTCGAACCTGAGAGCTCTTACTAGGAAATGGGACACCTAACCGCTAGGCCATCTTGGTAATGGTTTGAGTAGGAATTTGGGAAACCCACTTCGTTTTGAAGGGTAGAAATTTGGGAATATGGTCTTGCTTCCCATGATAGGCAGACTGCATACTATCTCTTTAGCTAGTCGTTGGGATGTTGGTCGGTCTTGAGAATAAGCTTAGCTTGCCTTCCACATATTGTCTTCGGGGTGGGGCATATAGACTGGTCATTTCCTTCCACGTATTGTCATTGGGGTGGGGTGTATGGACCAAACAGCAATGTTAGTTTATCATGTTTTATCGTGAATTTACATTTTTATCCCTCCATAGTCCATCACATAAATTTTGGAGTATGTTTGACTTTATTTGCAAAATGTTGTTTTAATTGAGGAGTAAACAAGGGTATCTTGTAAAGTTATCCAAAAAGGACAGCTGATACATAAGTTATATCATCAACTTTTAAAATTTTGAGAAACTTCTCTATTAGGAGAATGATATGACTGTAGAAGTTGAAATCACGATATTTGAGATATGACTAGCACATTGGCACATGTAATGATTTGATTTGTTGTGTATCAGATCAGTCTACATTGTTTTTATTTTCAGGTGAGTTTATTCTTTATATAATCCTGCTAGACGCGTTAAGGGTCATCCACAAATATCGATATGTATAGGCACTCGCCTGTTAGAAACCCGAGGTCCAAAGGAATTAAGATAAAACATGTTCTGCAAGGTTTTTTGTTGGTTGCGATTTGCTTCTGGTTAATCTTTCAAGTCAAAAGGTCTCATGACAAGAAGAAAGAGTTTGATGTTCGTGATAAAAAGATCTCTTTAAGTACTAGTACACGAGGCAGTGATGAAATTGTTAAATTGGGAAGGAAAGATATCCAACCAAAAATAGAGGGAACAACAAAGGAAAATGAGATGCATGAAGACACGCAAGAAGATGAAGATGAACACGAAGAACATGAAGATAACAAGCACGAGGAAGAAGATCAAGAAGAAGATAAGTTTGAGGAGGAAAAAGATGACGGAGGAGGAGGTGGGGATGACGAGATTGATGAAAATGAACAAGAAAAGTCAGATGTGGAGATTGACCGGGAAGAGGTTGATATCATAGATGAAGATAAGGAGACGGAAGAGCACGAAGAGAAGGAAACTGAAGAGAAAGATGGTCAAAGTCAAAGTCACACTGAAAACGAGGGTTCTACAGTTAACCATGATGAAGATGGATCTACTGTACATACCAACGAGGCCCGTGAAGAAAACTACAAGGCAGATGATGCTTCTAGTGCAGTTACTCATAATGGTCGCAACCTGGGGACCGAAAATGAAAGTAAGAATGGGACTTCAGATAACTCCAGTGGAGATGTTGGTCTAGTTGATAATGGTCAAACAGCTGAAAATACAACTTCTTCAAATGTCACTATGACTCAAGAAAAAGACTATGAATCTATTGTAACTTCCTTGAATGCTACATCATCCGTAAATTTCCATGATAATGGACCACCTTCAGGGACTACTATGATGACCTCTGATTCCACGGAAGCTCAAAACGTCACAGTTCCAGTGGAGCAGGATGGTAACTCGAGCATTGATGCTTCTGTTGGTGACCAGTTGGTTTCTAATGCGACACTCACAGAAATAACAGAAGGGTCATCCAATTCAACCAATGATGCCGAGGAGAAAAGTTTGGATCCTTTAAAAACAGAGGATGAAACTAATGAAGGTGAAAGTGAAGGTAAGAATTTGGACACTAACAATGTAACAGAAGGAACGGAAGAGATTTTGGATCCAGATGGCGTTGAACGTGACGCTATTGATTCCACTGATCCATCACATTTAGAAGAAAAAGAGGTACGGACGGATCTAGACACATTGCCCAAGATCGAAACAGAGGGTAGCAACAGTGAAGATACTGCTGCAGAATGAAACAAGAAGAAAAAGGTTTTTTTTTTTGCAGATGTTATTGTATTAATTTAAAATTTGTAATTCTTATTTCCACCTTGTTTTCCTTCAGAACTTGTTGGTTGTGTGGAATGTTGATCAAAAATGTAGGATGCTAGTCAATATTAATAGCCCTTTGGTTTGTATAATCTACTGCATTCCTGAATGCCAATTTTTCTAATGTGAATTTCCAATTAACCATTATAGTGGTTTATGAACGAAGCATTTGTGCAAACCAGGCTATGAAAACTATCAAGAAAGGCAGAAAGTAGACGAATAAGGGACATCCAAAATGTGGCAGATCAAGGTGCGACACAACTGATGAGAGTTTGAAACTAAATTCACAAGATCTACAATATGAACAACCAAGGACAACGAGACAATATGCCTATGGTATAAACGGATACACCGTAATATTTGTATGAGTGAGTTTTGAGCGAAAGACCGAGCACAGAAAACAGAATTAGATATCTAAAGATGGAAGAACGATTAGAAGACTTGCCAACCATCGAAGTAGCTACCGTATATCTAAGAAATCCTATCAACTAGTTACGGGTTAGTCTCTAATTGGACAATGCTAAGGGTGTGGGAGTCTGCAGTTAAAAAAAAAATTACTTTGCTCATCAAATTTTTGTGCATTGTTGGAATTTCATTTTCTAAACATGGAATGTAAAATTTCAATTGAAGAAACAAGCCAAAGTTTTGTAAAAGATATTTTCACTTTGAGGTCAAATATCAAATACTATGAGTATTTTCAACTTCAACATTGTTGTTAAGTTAAAACTTTACAAGTGATTTTCGGTACTTGCATAAAATCTATAAATATGTCAAACAAAAGAATCTCATTGTTATGACAAAATCCAAAATAGAAACATCTACATCAATTTCGATCACAACTTACTAGGTTACATAAAACTTAACGATCAAATTTTTGTTTTTTTAATAAACCATTACCAACATCTTATGTTTGAAAAATTAAGGTCGTTTTCATATCCACCAAGAAATCGAACTAGAAAAAACTATTCTTTCTTCTTATTTTTTTTTTAACGACGAGTTTCCACAGTAACATCCAAACGGTTGTTTGGCACATCTGAGTTGCCCGTAAACAAAAACGCTAAGTTGCGTCAAGTCTCATAATAGTACTATGTGATGGGTGGATGTTTGAATTTGTATTTTTTTTTTTTTAAATAACTCTTGTACCAAAGTTTCATTACTATTAACATGTTAATAAACAATTGGATTCAACCACTAGGGTGGTAGTTTAGTGGTAAAAACTTGATCTATAAAGATGAAAATAAAGGTCCCAAGGCTAGGAGCAACAAAATATACCCCTTGTGGCCACGGAAGTTCACTCACGGTGACTCCGTGATACCCACAAAGCGGGTGTTCACCCAAGGATTAGTCGACTAACAAAACAAAACGGATTTATATAATTAAAAAAAAACAATAAAAAAAAACAATTGGATTATACAGCGGCAACATGCCTACATTACATATATACCTAAATTTTGTTCTCAATCAAGTGGCCAAACGGCCAAACGGGCTGTCTTTTTCTATGGGCCTTGTGCATTTGGCCATGGGCCGTCTTCATTTGTCTTTTTATAAAAAAACATAAATTTGATTAACATCAACAATTACCACATATACTAATTAGTTAAACATAACAAACTGTGCTTTAAGTACAAGTCTATATTAGTTTTGATGTATCAATTTATTCCAAACGGTAACATTCTTTTCAAAAGTTTAATATTTTGGCAACCCAACAGGGTCACGCAGTACTACATATATAAATTATAAATTAAGCTCATCTAACGCGTTTACCAGCTACGTGTAGATGAGTTGGTCGAGAGTACATCCCCAATGTCAGACCTCCTCACAAAATATAAAGGTGTGGTGTCCGGTTCTCATGGTTGATATCCATGTATGTTATTGACTACTCAGTAGCTTGATTTATCTCTCATACCAGTTTGATTGACTCAAAGTCAACCAAATGATAGACCTTTTGACAAAAACACGTTTAGCATTTTAGGTGTGGCCATCGATACAAATTCGACAAAAAGAAATTAATATAAATTAGATTTCTCCATGTGTATGCTTAGACTAACCGGAGTGGGGAAGCCCCTTATAAGGCATCTCACGCCATGTGTCATCTGACATGGCAAGGGGGCTTTTCCCACTTTTTGTGGGAGTGGGAAAGCCCCAAAGAAAGCCTCATAGGGACCCACCTGTATATTTTTAATTAAATAAAATTATAATATATTAATAATATAAAAATAAATTTTTTTTTAACTACATATGAAAAGGGGTATGGGTGTATGGCAGTGGAAAAGTAGGTGGGGCCCATCACTTTTGTCATATCAATTAACATGGCAGTGGAAAAGTAACGAGCTGGCCCACTACTTTTGTCATATCAATTAACATGGCAGTGGAAAAGTAACGAGCGTTCTATTATGAACGTGACACGAATAATAATAAGCAAGAACGCCCCTCGGGGTGGGGGAGGGGCGTTTCGAGGGCTTTTTGGGGCGTTTTTTATGTACTTTTTGCCCAAAACGCCCCCCACTTCCATTAGTCTTAGAGTTAACCCTAAAATACTACAAATGGCACATCTACAAAACCTAGTGGGCTCACTCTATAGGCCGTCGTAATGTATTTCCAAACAAGATCTAATATTCTAATTAGGGTCGGTAAATAAATTTCAGATGTCTCATGCGATATCATAAGATGAGTCTCATAAACTGAAAACAGTAATGCCAATATACATAGAAAATGACTTTAAAACAAAGACTGCACAAGTTAAACTATTGGTCTTAAGTTTTGTAAAACAAGTTACACAATAATGCATAACACAAATATTATTTATTAATGTATAATTTTTTATTGATTGAATTAAATAAATACAAGGTATATTACGGAAATAAGTTAAACACACTAAACTTAAATACACCTAATTGAATGACGAATACAAACTACAAGTATTTAATCACATAACACACTTAATGTGATAAAATATGAACACTCAAAGACACCTTAGGGAGTAGCAAGTACTCACTGACAGAGTAATTACAAAGACACACTTAATGCAAATACAAAACATGTGATAATAGGTACTTTTACAACTAATAAATATTCTCTATTTATAAGTGGAAGATTCTCTTGGTAGTTGAGAGTAGTTTCCACATGACAATAACCTAGTGGAGAAGTACAAGAACCTTAAATGCTTCTTTTGTACTTTAATTGACTTTCACCAAGAGAGTAGTTATGGGTAAGGCTCGAAGAAGCTGTTCATGCTTTTTGTTGTCCTTTTTGATGTCACACATGTACCATGTTGTAGAGGTCTTTTGCCGTCCAATTTGTGATTCACGTTCTCCGTAAGAGACATACACTTGACTGCTGAGTTGTATGGACCAACGAGTGATTTGTCATACTCGCTAACCAGTGATTTGTTGTCTTGTTCTGATTAGGTAAGTTTGTACGTTGATTCCCACATCAGTGAAGTAAACCATTTCTTGAATATTATTAACATATAAATTAGGAGATCAACATTTTACTCAATAAACTGTATACATCAAGCACAATTATAATTATATTTTACTTATTTGGAATTCTATTTCAACAAAAACCTTTATCAGTAAAGGAGTAAAACTTGTTAGTGATAAATAATAAACCAAAAGTCTTTTCACACTTTTTGTATTAGTAGAATCTTCTTTTAATAAAAACAATTCACTAAATACAAAGTGGATTTTTTTTTTTTTTGGAATGGTAAAATTATATTAACAAAAGACTAGTACAAGACGCTAGGTGTCAAAAATACAAATACAAATCTAGAATTTAACAAGACTACATATTCTAGACCCTTCCCGATGCATTAACTGGAAGAACTACAAAAAAGTTGAAAAAAGTTGTGCATCCAAGACAGAAGAAAAACCCACCTACGAAGACCATGCCACTAATTTCACTCTGTAATATTTTTTATGCAGTCTCAAACATGTCCCGGGGATCTAACACAACAAGACAGAGGAAGCAATAAAACCAACCAAAAAGTGACTGTTCGAACCAACAGTACATGGCAACACTACAATTTAATAAAATCTCCAAGAAGCAATGAAGAGATATCATTATTGAGATGTAGCAACCCAAAGAAAGCCCAACATAGTTGGAGGTTAACCAATGCATCACAAACAATCAAAAAAGTCCACTGCAACAATCCGCAGCTAAGGAGCAGAATATCCAATGCCCATTCTATATCAAGTTATCAACCATAACAAATACTTTCCTTCGTGACCCCGCATGATCAGCTACAATACTGCTCCGAAGAAAACAAAAGAGGGTTCTTCCAAGTAGATTTTATTGATACAAAGTAGATTTTATTCAAAGTAGTTTCATCAAGTGGATCCTCATCAAATTTCGTTTTTTTTCTACGAATGACGTGCTTTCGAAAAATAATTGTATTTAATCTTCATTTAATATGCAACTTTCGTAAAAACATCGATTAAATTAGATAATCTTGTTATTGCGAACTTTCAAAATAATATATCAATATTTCCCCTTCTTGAATAGCAACATAAATAAGCATATCCCTAGGTTTTAACTTCTTGCTTACCAAATTTACGACATATAACGTAACCAAATAACCAGTGATATTAAATCCTCAAAGTTAACTAGCTAATTTCTTACTAGAGAGTCGGCCCCGCTTTGGACATTATGATCATTATCATTTTCAACCCTTGAAGTAAACTTTCTCTTGTTTCCAGAAGTCAAAATTTAATAGCTTTCACACTTTCAACACACTTTTACCGACGAGCTATGCCGAGTGGGTTATAGCTAGAACAAGATTTGTTAAAGTTTTGGGGTCATAAAAATATTTATGTCATGTATGGTGGCATATACAACACTTATCAAGATCCTTCGACAGACTTAAGACAAATGTTTACTTAGATGGATTGGTATTTGAAAGAACTTGAGATCTTGAGGTATTATGTCCAAATCTTGGTGCGAGCAATGCTCTCAAGAATGAAGATGGAAGTTTTTTCAAAAGAGTTAATTGCACAAATCATCCTTATTGTTTGCATAATTTCGTGGTTTTCATCCCTCCAAGTTATTTTTAGTGGATCTAATCCTTAATCCAAACTTTTTTTTGCACATTACCTCCTTTTTGACTAACACCATTAAGGAGTTAATTGCACAAATCATCCATGTGGTTTGCTTATTTTTGCGGTTTACATCCCTTCTTTTTAAGTCAAAAGGATGTAACTTGCAAAAAAAGTTTGGATTAAGGACGAAATCCACTAAAAAAAAACTTGGAGGGATGAAAACCACAAAATTGTGCAAACCACAAGGATGATTTGTGCAATTAACTCTTTTAAAAAAAAAGGTTCCTCTAGAATTGAAGTTGGGTATATAAAGAGGCATGTCCGCTAAGCCCAAATTTATCGTTAAAAAAAATTTAAGATACAATATTATTTAGCCTAATAGGTCAAGTAAAAAACACATATTTTTACTCGTAAAAAACACAATTTAATAAGTCAAGTTGAATTTTGGGAACCTCATCCTTTATCTATACTATATTTCGTTTTATCCTTTATCTAAACTAGAGTAGACATTCAAAAAACTACGAAATAAAGTTCATGATAACAAAAGGGAGAAAAGTTGATAACAAAAGCACTTTTGGTAAAAGACAAAACAAGACACGTAAACATGTTATTCGTTTTGTTACAAATCGATCATTATACTTGTCTATTAGATAAAACATGACATATTTGCTTTCAGGTGAATCACGAGACCACTAGAAAATGAAAAATGATATTCATATCATTTATTTTGATATTTTTACCACAAACATATTTTATCGATTTATATTATCTGATATATATGTTGTATATAATGATAGATATATTAAAAAAAGTAATACGAATATCACTTATACGGTTAAAAAATACACATGAATACATATAGCTCAACTAAAAGTTGGTTTTACTATCTTTTTTGCTAAACTAAAAGTTGGTTTTACTATCTTTTTTGCTAAACTTCATATAAGTGCTTTACAAAATAAGTTTTTATAAACATAATAAGTGTTTAGTTTTTTTATTTTATTTTAATGTATAATTACTTTAATATTTTTACAAATGTATATCCTCTTTTTAGTTTAAATAAAAGCATTTGAATCATAATTACAAATTTACAACCCATACAAAGTCATTGTTGACAAAATAAAGTTCGAATTAAAACTACGACTATACCATTGGATACTCCTTTTTGTACACCTAGTTTAGATCTATATAACCCATGTGGACACTTGTACGACCCGATCCGAAATCCTACACCAAATCATAAATCTCTTTATTATAAACAGCTGTACATACATTAATCACCCAAAAATAACTCATTAACAAAAATTAAAAACCCCTCGTGAAGCAATCTCACTGTACACTCACCGGCCTCAAAATTTAAAAATAAAAATAAGGAAAAATCCTTAACCAATTTTTTTTAAAAAACTATTCGCCGTCGTGTCTCAGCTCCTTTCGGAGCTTTTGAGAAAACGACTGACAAGCATCCACACTTAAATCCACTGCGGCGGCCAATGCAACAAATGCGGCCGCATCCTCCGTACAAGTCACGTGGTGAACCCCGATCTCGACCTCCGGCTTACTATAACGTCCTTTACCCGCGACTTTTTGATGACATCACAAAACCATGGTACATTAACTGTGCCCATGACGAAGACCAAATATCCGATCCGGATCCTGACCAGGAACCCGACCCGGAGTCAAAACTACCGGTTGGTGTAGTCATCGGTGAGGATCCATTTCCAATGTCTATGGTGAACTTTCCACCGTTTTTGGAACTAATCGTAGAGTTCGATAAAGTAATCGGGTCAAGTCCAGCGGTGGCCCCATCCGGAAGTAATTCAAATCGATAGCCAAGGTGGTCCCCAGTGGACTCCCTCCATGCTTCTAGTCGTCCCCATGGCTTCCATGTGTTCTGACCCGGACGCAAGATAAGCCAAGCGCCCGGATTAGGTCTACGCACATCGTCTGTCCCATGCGAAGGGACAAACGGTGTTACCATGGAAGCCATGGCTACAGGCGACCCTGATAAATCATGGATCGTCACCGACCATCCTTTTCGTTCCTTTACTAGCTTTCCTTGGTTCTTTGCTTCGGAAAGCGATGACCTGAATAACATTAGACAAATATTCGTAAATTATTTTATTCGAGCAAATCTATGTTTAAATTGTTAAAACATACATAAACTGTCATATTTTCATATTCATCAATATATCTAAGACGTATTTTACAATACTTTTATAGTTTTATACATGTTTTAACGATTTAAACTATGTTTCATATTTATCGATATATCTAAGACGTATTTTACAATACTTTTATACATGTTCTAACGATTTAAAGTTTTATATATTTTGAGGGCCTATACATAAGATTTTAACTGCTAACAACAAAATGTAACAAAATACAAGATGTTTGAAATAACTTACCCAGATCTCAAATTGCGGTCACTTGATGAATTTCTGAAACTGAATTTGCAAGTAAAAACAGCTTGACGAACATTCCCATTAACTTGAAAAACTTGAGGACTGCATTCAGGTTCACCATCAAACTCAAATACAAATCTCGGGTCGGGTTCAACCCGAACATTCAAATGCAACTCAACACATTTCTTGCAACTCAAGTCATCACCAACTTTCATCCATCCATTTTTCACCACAGCACCACCCCATGATGAGTTGTTATTACTATCCACCATCTTTGAATCCAGCCCAATAGATACAACCCCAACAAGCTTACCCGACCCAAAACCACAAACCGGGTAACCACCATTCCTGTTAGAATATATCTCAATCTTGAAAGTCTTATATTTCTCAACATACTTGTCAAAATCTGACTTTTTGAAGTTGAAACATGCTTGAATTTGATCTGATATCTGACTATCATCATTATCAAGGTTATTTGTAATATCAACTGTTTGTGTTGGCAAGTTTTTGAGCTTGATCTTGCAGTAACAAGATGGCGAATCGTTACCCGGGAATTTAAGACTTAAATTCCCGATAACGATTCGCACGAAAGGACATGGATCCATTGTTAGATCAGTCCTTTTTTGTGTGCAAATAATATCGAGAGCAAAAGAAAACTGTTATGGAGAAAAACCAAATATGGAATATGGAAATTGAAGTGTGTTTGTATATATGTTTACAGTTAATAATATAATTAGATAGATTGATAAATATATAGAGACAGCTGGAAATTGCGGGGAAGAATATAATGTGAAATAAAATAAACTGCATGGACATGCGTGCAAGAATGAGCTGGGTGCACGTATGCAAAACAGAGATGCCAGCGATTGATGGAATCTATTTATATATCTGTACTTCAAGTTTTCATAATAATAAATAATAATAATAATGGATTTAAAATATATTGTAGGGTTTTACGATAAAGGTCCATCAAGTATTCTTTTTTGAAACTTTTAATGGTTTGAATGAAAGTTGTTGAAATAGAGTCAAAGCTTGTAAAACTCTCCGAGTCGATCGAGTACTCGAAATAAACTTTTGACTTTTTTCATATCGTCGAGTCGAGTTTCAGTCATGAGTTCTCCAACCTTGATACGGACAAAATGATGATGAAACGTGAATCTATCACCTAATATTATGTTTAATATTCGAGCTTTGAAGTATTATGTTATTGTTTATAAACAATTATGTTTAGATTTAAAGTTTCTAATATATTTTTAATGTTTTATTACATATAATTTCAAAAAGAGTTATATTTATATATAAAATCTCAATCCGGGTACTCCCCGAATCGAGTCTGAGTCTTCACAAACTCCTGACTCCCCCCCCCCCCCCCTCTCGCCGAATCACGAGTTCTCCAACCTTGAATAGAGTACATAAGTTTACAAGCAGTTATGAAATGGTTGAGGATCCGTACAATTTGTATTATGTTACACAACACCAAACGTCTTTTAACGTGATGTATTGTATAATATTTTAACGTTTTATCTTTGGAGACAGAAGTCGAAGATTTGATAAACACTCCTTGCAAAATGACTGGAAGTCTTTCTGTAAAGCAGTCTCTCTACTTTCGGATAAGGGTAAGGCCAGCTACC
>JAOXNX010000019.1:13040615-13057899 GCA_028566075.1 Solidago caesia
CCAATACCTACGTACGCGCAGGGGGGGGGGGGGTGCAAAAAATGGGTTCGTCCGCGCATGGCCGTTTTTTGCTAAAATCCGGTCACGTTTTTTGCTCCATTTTTGACCCAATGCCGTTAGCGACTGATGTGATGGAGTGGGCAACATTTGGTTGATGTGATTGGTGCACCACATTAGCATTAACACACAACATCAGTATTAACGTGTATATCAGTTTTGATTCCGAATTAATTTTGTTTTAATTCTAAATTCAAATTTTCGGTTTTGATATATGTGGTTTATGGATATTAATGCCAGAATTGATTTCGTGGTTAATGCATTTGAATGCTAGCCTTCCAATTGCTCACTATATAAACAGGTCCTTGGGAGACCAGAAAACACACACCAAAACACTCTCTTTCTCTCTGCAATCTTCTCAGTTTCTTGCAGGTATTCGATTGAATTTCAGGCATACTTCAAGTCCGGCAATACGACGTTGCTCTCGCCGTTGTACCCTGGGAAACAGACGGCAAATCTGTTTTAAGGGAACCGTGTTGAACACGGGCCTCGGCATTTTTCTGTTTTGTTAATGTTGTTCGATTCTCATTGTAATTTGTTTCTTTGTAATCGAATTGTATTCAATATAGTATTTGGTTCTCCTCCACATATTCTAACACTAATAAAATGATGTGTAAAAATAAAATAAAATCATATACACACATATGATTATTGCTTTGTTTTTCTTATTTTTTATTTTTGAAAAATCCTACAAATGACATTTGTTGTTTATCAGTTCTTTCATATCAGTTCATGTCTAATTTTTGTGTTTTCCACGCTGAACTATTTATCAGTTATTATGTTTATGAAATCATATCTTTCAACGTGTATTCTTTTTTCTTATAGTATAATAGTGTGACACATTGTCTCATTTCACCACCAGTATTGCATCACTTTCTATCCCCTTTATTACACCTCAATCGACAATCATTTTTTCCCACTTCAATCACTCCAACTGTGGCTTCCGTACTGACGAAAGCCGCTATAATTGCCAAAGTTTTTAAAAGCAGGTAAAAATCACAAAATAAAATAAAATACTTGTCATTTTCGATCCTGGTTTTTGCCGCTGATTTGAATTAAATTAGATGAGACTTGAAATGCATGAACAACTTATTCAACTGATGCCAAAATAGGTTGAAGTTGAACAAAGCCCCAATCCATGGTGATTTCTTGTTGGTAGCGGATACTATAAGATAATGTAGCAATATTTATATTCTTTTATAAAGCATTTTGCCTCCCACCCCCCTTTAAAATCATAATTTACTATTTAAAATATTTCTATTTGATATACCTATTTTGCCCTTATATATTTACATCATATACCTCTTAACTCCTAAAATACGTACATCTCCCTTTATATCAATTATCTTTACATCAATTACCTACACTACTCGCTGCCACCGCCAATCGCCATCACCACCACCAGTCGCCGCCATCACCACTCCGCCACCGCCCCACCGCCGTCGCATTGTGCGGGTACCATTTTATAGTATATATGCTAATCATTCCTTAAACCTAATTTGGATTTTGGTAGGAAAAAAAAGGAGATAACAAACCGAACAACTTTGCAAAGAAACAAAACTTTGGATTCTCTTAAAACCCCCCTCAAAATAAAATAAAATAAAAAAGATCCCCAGGCCACCAAACTGCTAAATCCTGACTTGTCACATTCACTTTGTAAAACCCTTTCTTCACGTAAATACAAAAACCCTACGGACTAACCAATCCATAACTATATCATTTTTTTCACCACAATAATCCTTTAAAACCCCAAAACATTCGAATTCCCTAACTGACCAACAATGGCTTCAATGACAAGTGATTTACATATGTTATCTAACAACTATCCCATGTCAAAAACGTCATGCACAACGTTGAAAAAAAATGTTACCAGGGTCTCAGTTTCCACGTACATGGTCCGGTCTAGTACGATGAAGTTGAAGAGTTTAGCCGCTCGGGCTATAATGCAAGTCGATAAAGTGGTTGAGGTAAAGAAGAATGATGAATGTAAGGGTTTGGATGTTGTGGTGGAAGCCGAGTTGATGGATAAAGGGTTTCTAGGGTTGAGAAAGACTAAGTTGGTTTGTACGGTCGGGCCAGCTTGTTGTTCGGATGAAGCGTTGGAGAAACTGGCATTGGGTGGGATGAATGTAGCTAGGTTTAATATGTGTCATAATACGAAAGAGTGGCATCAAGATGTTATTAGGAAGATTAAAAAGTTGAATAGAGAAAAAGGGTTTTGTGTTTCGGTTATGATTGATACTGAAGGTAGTCAGATTCATGTTGCTGATCATGGTGCTCCTTCATCTGTTAAAGCTGAGGTATAATTAATTTTTTACTTTCGTACTTATTATATTTTAAAGGTGTTTGGTATTGCGTTTTAAAAGTAATTATCTGATTAGGTGTTGTGAAATCGTAAATAATTAGTTTTTCAATTGTCCCAATTGAGGAATCATAGTAATTTTTAGGCCAAGCAGGCCACTAAAAGTTAGTTTTGGGCAACTTTTGAACCAGATGACCGAAATTAAAGCTTATGTCGCAATACCAAATTAAGTCATTTAGATAATTGATTATCATGTGATTGTTACAATTTACAACCATAAATAGAAGCACATCTTCTGCAGCCCGTTCTGATATAGCCAAATTTCTGATTTTGGTTATTCTATAAAATGTAATCATATTCAAAATGCAATGTCAAACAACGTACGCCTTACATATGTTAAGTTTTTGACTTAATGTTATTTTTGTGGTGCGCTTAGGATGGATCAATATGGTTCTTCACTACTGAACAATTTGAGGGATGTCGTCCATTCACGGTTCAAGCAAGCTATGAGGGTTTTTCTGAAGGTTGTCTAGATGGTGATTATTCTTTAGTTTCTAATGTTTATTGTCATTTGTAAATGCAGTGGATTTTTACACTTTTTGTTACAGGAATCATAGAGGGTGATGAACTAGTGGTAGATGGAGGAATGGCAACATTTGAAGTCATTGAAAGGGTCGGGAATGACTTACGCTGCAAATGTATTGACTCTGGTTTACTTCTGCCTCGAGCTAAAATTAGCTTTTGGAGAGACGGAAAACTTGTTGACAAACATCATGAGCTCCCAACGTTATCAACGAAGGTTTGAAATTTAGAGTCAAATTGGAATGTTGTATTATTTTGTGTACATAAATATGTTATAGCATGTTTTGAGGACTTAAATATATTCATAGTGTATGATTAACAGGATTGGTCCGATATCGAATTTGGAATATCCCAAGGTGTAGACTTCATTGCCATGTCATTTGTTAACGATGCTGATGCTATCAAGCATTTAAAGAATTACCTATCTACTAAAAATATGTAAGTGCACAAAATCAGAACCAATCCTGCTATTGGCAATGTCCGCGTTCTTCATGTCCGGTCTAGTTTGCAGTATGATGATATTATCATTATGTTATTGTTTCTTAGTGTATATAACATATGAGCCTTTTATGTGTAGATTTATTAAGGTTTTGGCTAAGATTGAGACTTTGGAATCACTTCACAAGCTTGAAGAGATCGTGGAAGCTTCAGATGGAATAATGGTGGCGAGAGGCGATCTTGGAGTTGAAATTCCACTCGAGCAGATTCCAACTGTGCAAGATGATATTATCAATCTGTGTAGGCAGCTCAATAAGCCTGTGATTATAGCTTCACAGCTATTGGAGTCCATGATTGAATATCCTACTCCAACACGAGCTGAGGTAAATGCTTATTTAATTAGCCGTCTTGGGATTCTAGAATCATATTTGAATAACGACATTTTGTTTGCATGTGAAAAAGGTTGCAGATGTATCTGAAGCAGTTAGACAATATGCTGATGCCCTGATGCTATCTGGTGAGTCGGCAATTGGATCTTTTGGAGAGAAGGCTCTGTGTGTGTTAAGAATGGCTAGTAGCCGAATGGAGCTCTGGAGCCGTGAGGAGAATCAACAGCCATCTCTTCCTCAACATGAAATTGGAGTCTCATTGCCTGATCAGGTTGCTGAGCATATCTGCAACTGTGCTAGCCAAATGGGTAATTCTGTTTTTCCACACTGTCAAAATGGGTGGGTTGTGTTACTTGTGTAATGGGTAAAAATGGAATTGGGTCGAAATGGGCTGGGCAGGCTGACCCACAGGCCGAATTTTTCATTTATGGAATTTTTTTGAGAAAATTATTTATGCGTTATATATAATTACCAAAACCTTTATTCTTATGAGAAGAATCTAAATATTTACATAAAATGATTTAAAACTACAGTTAAAAAGACGTGGGTTGACTTTGGTCTCGTTTCATCTTTGGTTAGTTTGTCTTATTTGATCCTTTGAGATAAAACATAACCCAAATAGACCCATCAAGAAATAGATGGGTGGAAACGTCCGTATGCAGTCAAGTATTCGAGTACCAACAACTATTTGTAATGACGATATCAATTATAATGTAACTTCGAATCTTCGATTGGAAATTTTCCACACAAAAAAGAATGCTGCAATTGTCAAATATCTAAGATTTCTATATCTTTATGTGCAGCAAATAACTTAGGCGTGGATGCAGTTTTTGTGTACACTAGGCATGGGCAGATGGCATCACTGCTGTCACGCAACCGGCCAAACCCTCCTATATTTGCATTCACCAACGAGAAAAGCACACAAATGGCTCTCAATTTGCAGTGGGGAGTCATTCCCATTTTGGCCGACTTATCAGATGACATGGAGACTAATATTGCCAAAACGACTGAACTTATTAAAGCAAAAGGAATGCTGAAAGAAGGTGACGCGGTTCTAATAATTTCAGATGTTATCCCAACCCGCACGTCTCCAACTATTTACCAATCACTCCAAGTCAAGATTATATCTTGAAATGTTACCATTTTCCAATCCCAATTGATGTTAATACATCTTTACTAGATGATATTTAAGTTTTTGCTCATCCTTGTTTGTAAACATATATATGGAAGTTTATTTAGTTATTAACTACCTCAGGTGCTTTGACTACATTGATTAACAATAATTTAAACTCCATCATGAGTTCATGACATTGTTTCTTATAAAAGGAACTATCCACACATATTTACAATATATGTTCGACATCGGAGTAGAACCCACAAACTATTGATTTTGAGTCCGCTCGAATACTGCTAGGCCAAAAGTCCTTTCGTTCTAACATGAGCTTGTTTCAAGTCTTGCAAGGCCGGAGGTCCTTTTCTACCTTAGGTATAACCAGAAGCAGCCTCTCTACCTTAGGTAGGGGTAAGATTGTCTACATCTCAACCTCCCACATACACCGTCGTAGACAGTATTGGGACCCATAATCCGTGGAAGATGGTATTGGGAGTTCCTTTTTGTTTTCCTTTTTTGGAAGAAGAAAAAAACTATGTTCTTTGGTATCTGGTTTTATGAAATGGAAAGTAGTTTTATTGTTTCATCTGTATCTAAATAAACAATTAGATTTTGTGTTCCAAAAAAGCTTAAGGCTTTGACATTATTATTGTTTTAATAATGGATTACTTATGGAGCTATATAAGCTTAATCATTGACTATGGCAACTTGCAATATCCTGCTTTTTTGAGTTATTTGGCATCTGTTTTAGCAAGTTGCAATGTGTTATTTTGATTTCTTGGCAGCTGAAACAAAGGAATATGAGATCAGATCCTGGTTCAAAGTCCAAGGGATCCAATGGAATATATATAGCATGTGACTTTTTATATACCTGTTTGAAAGTATTATTGTGAAAATTATTATTATTTTTTGATAATAATGTATCTTGATGCGCTTTCTTCAGGAGCAATCAATTGTGCATCAGGTTTTGACGTTTTGTTTCTATCAAATCTGGCTATATATATTTTTATTTTCAAAAATATAATATTGGTCTAAAATCAGACTATTGTATCTTTATGTATTGTCTAACCGGTATGGGAAGTGCCCCCGGCGACCCAGGCCCGGTTCGCCTGCGGATCGCCGGGAACACCACCCCGGCTAGGCGATACGTATAGATCGGCGGCTTTCTCTTACTTTTTTGTTGTAGGTATATATATATGTATATTTAATAGTATATATATAAAAACACAAATTAGGGGTGTCGCGAGTCGTCCCACCCATGTGGGTAGGCCCACTCCCCATTTTTTGAGGCTACCCAACATCACCTTGGCGCCACATGGCGCGAGTCGCCCATGTTGGGTATCCCCATACCCTTTAGCCTTATAATCTTCATTTTCTGATGATACTCATTGTTAACCGAAAAACAGGTAGCAAATAGTTTAAAAGTGATAGTCAAATTGTAGTCTGAAATTAAGTCATGAGAGATTGAGAGATGATAAACTAGCTTATTACTTTTTAAAGTGCAAAAAATGATTTTTTGTAAACACACCTTAAATGTGGCTCTTTGCAAACACAATAAGCTTAACAAACTCAATTTTGATAACCTAACCCAAACACCTCCTAAATTTATTAAAATTAGATGGATGACCGTACGATACGGCGGCGACAATAGACAACGTGCTAAGTGCCGTGACGACGTTAATTTCAAATCAAACACTTGTGTAAGAAAATGATGGGATAGGACCTGCCGCACAAAATATAGAAGATAATATTCCGATGAATTAAAAAAAATTATTATTGTTTTTTATAATTAAAAATTATAAAATATAAGTTATAATAATTTAAATTGATAAATAAATAAAGTAATATATAAAAAAGGAATTTTGACTTTCAAAAAATGTGTTGCTGAGATTTGTTATCTGGTTTCAACCCTTTTCTAGTTTTCATTTAATTACAATCCTATATAAGTAACTAATTTAGTATATTATTACTTATAATTTTCAAAAAAATTATAAAAATCCCAAACATGTCTTACAAAAAACAAATAAACATTTTCATTATTTAAAATACGCATAATATATTATCAAATCATTATACGTTAAGTTATACTTAAAAATGTAACTCAATGATACTATTTTATACAGTAATTCATTGAAAATTTCTTTTTATTTTCAAAAAGAGTAATGAAATAAATTACGTTATCTTCTCAATTATTAAACCACTTACAAAAATTATCATAAAAAGTCATTAGATGCTACCGATAGAAAATATTTCCGTATTGTGCGAACAATGTGCTGGTGTTAATTTATAAAAATAATTAATAATATTTAAGCATGCTCATCAAGGTAACCCTTTAAAAAAAAAAAAATCCTCTAATTTCAGAAAACAACCTATAGTATCATTTTTATGAAGTATTTTTTCTTCTTCTTTCATAAGTTACCATGAAGCCCCTGGCTCTAAAGTCTAAAACATTGTACGGGTGGTTGTTGTAGCCACGAATCACTTGCATTCCCACCACAAAAAGTCTAGCCCACATTAGCAACATTAACTAACACAGCAACGAACTTCCACATCTTCACTGCAACTTTACTTGTTCCTAAGAACAAAAAAACAAACAACAAAACTGGAACATACAACCTATTAATATCACAAACTCTTTCCAACAATCTTGAAGAACATCAACAAATTAATGGCTTCCATTAAGATGTTGAAAGCCGGTTTATATCCGTTTTCGGGTTCACAAACATGTTTTCGTAGGAATGAACCGTTTGGTTGCTCTGATATAAGAATTATGGTTAAGTTGAATTCAGCTAATAAAATGTTTAGAGTTACTTGTACGATTCGAAATGGTGATAGTAACAATAATCAAAGCAATGGTACGTACCTTTTCTTTTATTGCATTGATAACTTTTTGTGTATTGTTTATGTTCTGCTCAAGCTGTAGAAATTTAGTTTCTAGTTGATATTATAAGTTACCTTACCTTATTGCAAGATTAACTGCATATAACCGAATTAAGAGGTAGTCGATTACTTAAATTAAGGCAAATACTGTAAAATAAAATACCAACGTAATTTTCTTTTTGTTCTAAACGAGTCGTTGCTTCGATTCTAACAGGTCATTCAAATATGGGTTTGTGTTTCATTTAGGTCATTGTTGAACATGTCATAGTGCTGAGTTAGTAATTCTCACAAAATACCAATGTAATGTCACATTGTCCTAAACATTGCCTTTCTCTTAAAGCATTTTATATGCTGTACATGGTCAGCCAATCAATAAGTTGTTATGTTTATTATAGGGTTCATTTTATCAAAATGTATCCAACTTGCTACGTTTTGTTATCGAGTGTATCAAACTTTCAAAAAAATTTAGCGTACGTATTTGGTTACCTCTTCATCAAGTATCTTTTGCTGATGTGGAAGCCAACTGGGGAAACTGCCACATCACAAAAAGCGGGGTCACGTTAGTGGTTTACAAGGGAATAAGTACATACAATAGCAAAACGTGAAAGCGGATACAAACAATTAACTGTTTGAAAGTTGGATGTATACAAGAATGAAAAGTGACAAGTTTGATACATTTTGATGCACTCGACCCTTTATCATAACGTCAGTCCTCTTTCTTTGTTTGCTAGTAATTTTTTGTACAATTATTGTAACGTAAGAGGTTCATGTTTTGGTTAATTAGCACGAGTATGTTTTATAATATACTCGGTATAGGATGATAAGCATAATCAGATACAGAGTATTATTATAGCTTTACAGAAAACAGAACAAATTTGGTCTCTCCTAGTAGGGAGTCTTAAGATTATCAAATGAGGAATCATACTGATGTAGACAAAAGTAGTTATGAACAATAGATGGAAGTCCATTATTTAATTAGTATTTAAATAATGTGGATGCTATATATCTAAATAGATCTGAATCCAAATTTAATTTGATGAAACAGAAGCCGTGAGTTTGAAAGTTTACTTATGCATTGTGTTAAATCATATGTCGATAGACTATGCATGCTTGCAACACTCTGTTCATGAAGTTGGTTTGATGATAATAGAGTAGGAGCTATTGAGTGTTAAACGGTGGCATATAATTATATAAGGCACATGACGTATATCACTCATGCTTCTAAAGGTTTTGACAATCTGTGGCAGTTAACGGTTTAGGTTGAATGAGGATCTTTGTTTTATGGTTTTAGATTTGATTACCTAAACTTGCATGTTTTCTTTTCTGTTATTTACAGGTGAAGAACCCCCAGAGTCTTTATTTATGAAAGAATTGAAGCGACGAGGTATGACTCCCACTTCATTGCTTGATGAAAACTGGACCACTTCCAATGAGGAGGGTATGTATAAGGAAGAAGATGGAAACAATTCAAATAGAAATACTGTAATAAATGATCTTGAGAAAAGCCTACTTAATCAAAGGGAGCGATCCATGTCCTTGAACAGTGAGGGCCTTGAGGTTGATTCTTGTATTTTTATTTCTATATTTGATGTCTTTGTAACTTAATTCAGTCATTATGTCGGTCTTGTATTACTCCTCTTTTTGTTATTTACAAGACTTAGCAACATCATCTTCTTTCTGTATGCCAGGGCTTGATTCCACGTGCTAACATCTTGCTAAGGCTTGGAGGAACATTCTTCCTGGCATTTTGGCCGCTGATCCTTGTAAATGTTGCTTTCTTCTCTGCTATGTACCTTGTAAGCATTTTGACCCATTATGATGTTTTTTCTTCTTATTTACGGTTCTTCAAGTCTTCCCAACTATTCTTTCACTCATAAACTTGAATTTAGTGCATAACAACCGTTTGTGTTATCATAATTTGGAACGGAAATTTTCCAATTATTAGATCATTCTTTTAGTTATATCATGGAGACTAGGTGATTAGTCATTTTATTGACTGTCACCAAAGGTGGGATATTTTTTGTGACAAAGTGTGTAGTGATCATTCAACCCACAAAATGGTTACTCTATTGATATGTATGAAATTTTTTGTGCTTCAGTTTTGTCCTATAACTAGTGACCATCCTTGACTTCTGTTTCGCCTCTGCAGTACTTCGGACCAAAATTTGTCCATGATGGTACCACAAAACTAATACAGCTACCTCAGTACATCGATCCATATACTCTTCTAGAAGATGAACCGCTGTCCCAAACTTCACCAATGTTAAACTGATGTGCAGTAAGAATCTTCTTGTGCTTCAGGTTCCTGTAAACTTGTATGAAAATACATATATATTTTGTTGTACTTTTCCGTTTTTCTTTTCATATAGTTTTAAAAATAACGGTTATGGTCAGCAACCACTGCGCAAATTTTGAACCCTATGCCCAATGTCTCAAATACTGCATGGAAGAGTTGCATCATTTGACGCTTGCTACATCATTCACATTGCGAGTTTGGTGCTAAAAGTTTGTGTAACTGGTTACCGACTTCATTCCATGAAATGAAGATAGAAAATTATAGATGTAACTAGCTTTCTCAGTATTCTTGTATTTTACTACGTTGTTCCAAAAATTTCTCTAAATATGATAAATAAATCTCCTTGTCATAAGATTTCTTTTGTTAATGCTTGTAAGTACATTTTTCTGATTGTATATGTTTCCTCAAAAACATCTGAGAGGCCAAGGACCCACCTCCAAGGTGACCTAGTGGTTAACATCTTGAGATTTACATGAAATCTCATGTTCGAATCCCGTTAGGTACAATATAGGGAGGTGCCAGGGAAGGGTTCAAAAATGGCCATGGGATACCCCGTTTTGGCCATGTACATCTCAGTCAAAAGACTTGCCCTCCCTGGGTAACCTGATTTGGGAAAACCTCAACCGTTTAACCTTTGATATTATGTTAACTAGCATGTTGATGAGTTAATCATGGTTCAAGCCTCTTTAGTTGGATAATCAATCGAGATACTTTATTGAAAGGAATTTGATATACACACTTGGTGTTTTCCTAATAACAACAATTCTTGGTATGCTAGTCTACCGAAAAGCATCAAATTTGAGAATTCAACAAATGCATATTACTTCACATCTGGGATATCCTTTATACAGAAGGAAGAAAAAAAGGTTTCGGAGTCTAAGACACAGAATGGAATAGCTTGAAGGACTCAACTGACACAACGAGGCCTCGGATAGATCCAGCTGCAGCAACAAGTGATACAATCAAACATGCCAAGCTTAATACTTTCATCCAAATCCAGGTGAAAGAATTCTTTTGAATCTTTGCTTGTGAAATATACATCTCTATTGGGAAATAAACTGTTAGTGGCCAGAATGTAGTAGCACCAATAAGCCCAAGAAAACTATTGAAAAACGGAAAGATCATGGACACCAGTGTTGCTAAAACCACATATGCTGACCTCCATGTCAACATGAAGATGTTCAGCTTTAATTTACCGAGCGAGTATTCTCTAGTTATTAATTTGTTTTGAGGCCATTTTTCTTTGCTCCAGTCTTCCACGAATGCGAAGAATGGCTGGATGTACACCTACATATGTAAATTTAAGAGGTTTAGGATGTTCTCTTTGAATAAATTTCATATAGAGGTGGCGAGTCAGACGGGTTGGATAAAGGGTTAAAATGTGTTGGGGTCAAAATGAGTTGATCTGGAACACTTTTGTGTGGATTTTTTTTTTATCTCACTTAAAGAAAAACAGAAATAAGTGTTTAAAATATGATTAAAAAAAATATTATTTCAATAAAAAGCTAAATATTTCGAATACGACGATTTAAGAGGTTTTACACATTAAAACTAAAATTTTGACTTTTGTCTTTTTTGACCCGTTTTCTATTTAGCTGCTAAAGTTAAAGTACGACCCAGACCAACCGGTTCTTAAGTAAACAAGTCGAAATTACCACCTCGATTTTCTTAGATTAGAAACTCTTTACCTGGTAAGCTCCTAGAAGATGAATCACAATGCACAAGTTACCGAAGTCAATAAGCCAAAATGGCTCATAAAATCCAAACCCAGTCAAGTAATTTCCAGGTGCATCATTACCAAATGCTGCATAACCGAGTGTCCCACATATCATGTAGAATAAGGTAGAAGCCGAGACCCCCACAGTAGATGCCCTTTTCATGACTTTGTTTTCCGGAGGACTGGATCTTAGAGTGTCCTAAATTTGTAGTCACTTTTTATTAGCAGACTTTAAACATATATACATACATATATGTATACATAAATAAGTGTGTGTCTATATATATAGAGTGAGAGGGAGATGCCTGTATCTCAAGGAGGACCGGACAGAAAGAATAGGCAAAAGCAATATCTCCAATAGCGGAAAAAGTGCTCCACATTTTCTCAACACTTGGCATGTCTTTCCCAACTGGTATTCCTGTTAAGCTTGTTCTCGGGTGTCCACCTTCTTTACAAGACCAATAAACACACATGAAAGAAACAAATTTAGTATAAGTCCCAAGTTTGGGCGATCCTAAGTGCTGGATCTTTATAAATGAATTTCTTAAATTTTTTTCTGAATTTGGTAGTTCGATAAGAAAAGGCAGGCAAACTTTGTAGAGATACTGACCTGCAATTTTGGCAATGGAGAGAGCAATGCCAATCGAAGCATAGGTAAACGACATGATGGTCGCGACAATGGAGATGAGTGAGAGCTTGTGAAAGTTTGGAATTTGGCTTAAAACAAGTTCTATAATACCAAATATTAACAAATACGAGTTGTTCAATGTGTGACACCCGTTGTGGTGGCCGCTCTTATGAAAACAGTTTGAACGGTTAATTGCCCTGATGAGCCAAATTAAAATGAAGTCAGAATAGTTAAAAACTCATACACAAACAGAATGTAAGTATATTGTCATGGAGCTTACGCCATTGATATGGCGGCTGTGATGGTATATCCAATGGTAGCACCAATAAGGATCCCATACTGGGCGATTCCACAGAATTTGTACTGAAGTCCTCCTGTGATCAAATGTATAGCAAATTTAGAAGGAACAAAAGTTCCATCAGAGAAATATATGAATCAAGTCTAACTCAAATAGAAAATGAAACATAGAATTGATATAAAAAAATACAATTGCGCCTTGAAGCCTTCAACTATTTTAGGAAAAGTACGAATTGAAAGGAAAAAAAAAGGATAACTAAAAGAAGTTTATACACATCTTTTAAGTTCATGACATTAATCTAAAGACATAAACGATCAAAAGCGCAACATATACAATAGGGGTTTAGAGTTTCGAAATGATCTATACACGAATGTTTATGTTGTGTAATGAACTACTCGGATGTTTATTGTATGTAATGAACTTTCGAATCCCGGTTATTGGATGTACTCGACCAATCAAAAACTTTCAAACTGACAACGTGACATTGGATGTGGTAGTTTATATCGTTGCCATATATACCCGAATACATTCAATAACCGGGATTTAAAGCATTGGATGTGGTAGTCATATAAAGCAAAGGACATATATAAAAATTTGTTGTTTAAAAAGTTGCCACTTTTAAACAACTTTTATGGAGCTTACTTTAGAAAAGTGAAGATGTCACAAACAGAATGAGCCAAAGTTAACTTTAGGACCAGGGTGTTTTTTAATTTTACATGGGGGGCTTCTTAATACACTAGAGAGAACTAGACACATGTCATATCTCATGAATAAATAATACAGCAAACTAGAATCTTAGTTCCTATTTTCATTAACTGTATACTTTTTTAATTTTATAGACCCATGTGTTTTAATAGAAATAATGTTAAATAAAATAAAAACAGAGTAAAAAAACAATAGAATAGTGTATATGCAAGTGCTTACTAAAGCTGTTAGTATCAAACTTAATTAACACTATTCCCTCATGAAAAAAAAATATTGAATATGTCATGCTTAATTAGCTTCAAAGTCATGCTTAGTTCTGACATCTCTAATGTATCATGTATGCATCAAATATATCTTACGTTTCACATAAAATAAATTTAATTTTTAATTTTTAATACTTAGGTATTAAAATTAAAAGTCTTATCAATATCTAAGGACTAAGGTATAAAAGATAATCAAAAGTATTGTGTAAAATAATTAAAATAAAAGGTATTGAAATTTAATTTAGTGTAATATATGTTTGGTGTTGCACCAAATTTGGTGTAAAATGCTCAAAGTTTTTAGTGTTGCACCAATAATTGCACCAATATCATCTCAAGTTGTTTCAACTTGAGAGGATCTTTATCTTAATTCTAAGAGTCCGTAGTGCATGGTTCATTTAAGTACTCTAAATGAAGTTACATTCTCTCTTATAAAACATTTCAAGTTTGAGGTCAAGACTATTATCAAGTTTGTATTAAGCATAATTTTTCTATAAAGTCCAATAATTTTTCTAGAAAACAAATAAAAACCATTTTTGAAACCATAACTGTAAATGCATAAATATGTAAAATGGATATATTACCAAGATTAGCCTTGACGGCTTGCATATAATTGTAGTTTCGTGCACCGGTTACAGGATCAGGAGACCTGTAGCAGTCTGAAAGCAAGAGGCAAGTGAACCAAGTAATGACCGCAAATATCATAAGGGAAGCGGTTCCAGCAATCCAACCCAATTGTCCAAAACACCATGCTAGTGACAACACTCCGGACCCTATAACTGCTGTTATGATATGTGCACTTGCACTCATTAAGGTCCCTTCAAAAACACAATAATATATTTTAATTAAAAGTTAGTTTGAACCCATATTTACTAAACAAGTTATTATAGTTAATATGACATCACACGTATACAAAAGTCACAATTCTACATTATTCCTGAACTTAATTAGGCTTACGTAAATATACTTGGTTATCTTACATAGGATTTACATTTTCTTCAAAAAAATTCTTAAAAAAGTTTGCTCTTATGCATGAAACATGGAAAATAAATAAAAACTTAATTTATTTATGCATGTCTACCGCATGTTTTTTAACGGTCAAACTCTTGACCGTTGAAAAACAATATAATCATGCATTGTTACCCGTTCTTTTTATTCTTCCATCGTCATCGTATAGATCATTGGAGTCTCCTTTTTCCATAGAAAAACTTAATTGTTTCTGCATTTCTTTCTGTGTGTTTTACTTAACAAAGAAATGCAATGGCAAGGAACACATTGGCGTCAATGAGGATATTTATAGGAGAAGAAAGCATAAGTGGAAGTGGCTGATGAAAACACTACCAAAATGCAACTTTGTGTTAAAGTGTGTGTTAAGGGGTGTGCTTAGTAATTACTCTTACTTTATTAGAAATATATATATAGCATTAGTAATCACACACACTTCATTTGACTTTTTCATTGAAAGCTCAAAATCTAGTAATGGAGATCCTACTTAGGTTTCCACTTCAATTTCAGGTCCATTTGTTTTTAAAATGACGGTTTTCAATTCTTTCTTTCAATCATTGCTTAAAAAATTACTATTTGTGACTTTTTTTAATACTAGTTTTCTAACAACCTTCTACCATACTTTAAAATAACAATATACGAGTAGTATATTTCATGCAAAAGTGACGAAAATTTCCATCGAAGTAAAAGGCCCCACTCAACTACCAAATACACCACAAAGATTTAGCCCTGTTTATTTTTTTAGTTATTAAGTGCTGAGTGTATTCAGTGACTGAATGCATAAATAATGTCTGTATGTATTAAGTAATACTAGACAGAAGCCCGCACGATGCGGCGGTGATGATGGTAGTGGTGGTGGTAGCGGTGGTGGTGTGGTAATGACGGTGACGAGTGGTGGTGACGGTGACGATGGTGGGGTGGTGTGGGCGGCAGTGACAGCAACGACGGGTGGTGGCGGCGGTGACGGTGTCGGTAGTGGTGTGGTTATTATGTAAAAATAATTGATGAAAAATGGGGTAGTGTAATTATTTTAAGGGTTGATGGATGTATGTTCTAAATAATAATTATTTTAAGGGTTGAGAGATGTACATTGTAAATAATTTCATTAAGGGTATTATAGGTATTTAGGTAGAGATATTTAAATTAGTTAATAAATGATATGGGCAAAATAGGAACTTTAGTAGGCTTTTTTGAGAAAATGGGAGGGGGTTCCCCTTTATTAAGGAGTATAGAAATAGGTAATTGATGGTTATTTTTGTTTATTAAGTAAAAAAAGAAACATGATATTTGACTTAATGTATTAAGTTCTTAATTATTAAGTCTATTAAGTAAAAAGTAAACGGGACCCACTATAGAAAGTTCAATGATTCTTATTGCAAACACTGCTTTCACACTAGACATCAATAATGACATGGTAACTCCGTAACTCATATGGGCAGCTTAAATTCCCTTCTACCACTACCATAGTTTTACTATAAGTCAACGTCCATAACATATTACTAAGCACGTTTTTCTAAATTTTGATACACCTATATCTTGATATTTAAGTGCATTGTCAACTACTTAATTACATACACAAAAACAATATCAGCAAACAACATCTTTTCTAATTTCCATAATTGTCCACACTGCTTTCAAGTAATTCCCTACAAACTTCGGATATTCAATGATACTGTCACCTTTAAAACCATATCATGGCAGAAAATACTACACTAACCTTTCAAGTAATTCCTAAACTTCAGATATACATAATGACATCACAACATAACTACTGATGTGAATCCTCCATCAACTTGCAAATATGCAGCTTAGTGATCCCTTGATCATCCATATGAGATCACTAGACCAGATAAAATCCACATTACTCTTCACTTGTCCCAAAAACGAACATAATCAAAATCACCAGCTACCCAATTTCTTAGCTACATTTCTCCTATAAACAATAAAAGCAATCCCATGCTAGTTCACCATCACCATAATGCATCCTTAACTACACTTACAGCGTCATCAAACTCAATCAAAGTTCAGTTACTACTCATGGTTTGAAGTGGAGTTAACATCCTTTAATATACTTTTAATTATTTCTTTACGTAAGAACAAATTGCATTACAATTAAAACTCATATATCAACAGCAACAACACTAAATACCAGTACTTACAGCCAAGAAAACTAAAGCCCAACTGCTTAATTAGCATCACTAGCTCCTCAATCTTTAAAGTTTAAACTACATTTCTGCTATGAACACTAGCAAACGATATCATATTACTTTCTCATTACCATTTCACTATTCGTAACTACATTCCACCATTGTTACACCCCTACTAAAGTTCAATCACAAATTATAGTTTCTTACAAAAACAAAACTAAATTACACTTTACACGCCAGAAAACAATACCAACAGCAAAAAAACATTACTAAAAAACAACTAAAACCTAACTACTCAATTGGCATCACTAGCAACTCAATTTTTTCGCTCCATTTCCACTATAAACACCAAAAAACGACACCATTTTAACTCTTAAATTTCCATTTTCGCAACTCTTAACTATACTTCACCAACATGAAACCCCAACTTAGTTCAATCACTACTTACATCTCACGGTATCCTCAGACG
>JAOXNX010000019.1:13061597-13072693 GCA_028566075.1 Solidago caesia
TGGGGTAAGATGATGAGCAAGAACGATGGGGTGGTGCCTATCCCCTTCTTCACGATGGCACCCACGATGGCAAGAAAAATGGCCGATAGGAACAGGCCTAATAGTGTTGGCTTGTTTAAAAAGAAGATGCCAACTGTATTTTCAAAATTACCGCTCCTATCCTGATCATTTATGTGCACCATCAAAAACCGTATACAAGAGCTCCAAGAAATTGAGAAGATCAAAGCATCATGTAGTCCCAGTAAACATGCAAATATGCAGTTAGAGCATCAAACATGCTCCAAGGTTATGAAGCTGGTGGAAATCGAATCACCCCAATGCCATTAATGAAAGAACGCAGTGTGTAACAATGTCCAGCATAAATACTAGAAAATGTGATGTAAAAGGATGCAGTCCCGTCCTTGGTCTCTTTAAAGAATGACCAAACAAAAATAATAATGATAATAATATCTATGTTTAAAATGGTTTATGTATCATATCTACATGCCACCCGTTAAAAGATTGGCAGGCTGCATGAAGCTCATCCTAACAAAGGAGAAGGCGTCATATACGTTAACAGAAATTGACACTTGTGTATTTATTCATAAGAATAAGGATATATATGGTATTCTCTATTTCTACCTAATCAAGCTCATCCTAGCAAAGGAGAAGGCCACATGATTGTATGTATTATAATCATCAGAAATCAGGAAGATGATAGCTTATTTTCTTGAAGGATTAATTTTGGGTTAATAATATAATCAGTGTAGATTACTGAATGTCAGAGTGTCTTGACTTGCAGCTACATTCTGATGCATGATTCAAGTTGGCTGGGTTCCAGTCCACGCCTGATTATCGCCGTCAAAATCATTTGTCCTTCGATAACGACCGTCTTGAAAGTAAGAAATTCCAGTCCATACCCCACGGACAAGTAATATGCTCACAAAAACTACACTTCCAAGAGTACAAACCACCTACAAAAAATGGTACAAAATGGAAATAATGAGCATGGTATCCTCAATATGTGATTACATAGGCTCTTTTAAGTATGGTTCATATTGGGAATGGATGAGGTAACCAAATAACACAAGTAGTATGATACCAAAATGTGTTTATGGTCCAACTAATGGATCATTATATCTCATATCATGTTTTCTTGGAGCGGTAACAATGATAAGGTCATGTCAAAGGAGACAAGAGTTAAGCCTTAATCCAGATTCCAGCAAACCAGAATCATGATACTTGTTGCAACACTTGCGTAATTTGCTTGCTTATAAGATTATATATATATATATATATATATATATAAATGCGAGCTATAAGGCAGTTCTGATAGTAGATACCACTTGTGAGTGGTGACAATTTCAACCAATTTCTGTGAAAACTGGCTAACTGAGTTTCTATTTTAACTAAATTAGAAATTGTTTTGGCTTAAAAGTAGATTAGTTCATGATATAAATAAGTGTTTATCTTTAATCCCTTGTAAAACATCTAAGTAGCCACCTCATCATAGTGTAATTATCTTCCTTCAGGTTTTGCCACGTCAGATGGGATTCGAACCGGGGACGAGAAGCTTTATAGTCAACACCACTTGCCAACTGAACTATGCCTTACTTGCTGTTCCAATTTCATTTACATTAGATATAACTAAATTGTTAACTGAAATATTACTCAAAAATGCAAATGAGGATCGTACTTATACATGGAAAATATGCTTTGTCAATACACTATCCAACCATTTGTGTTGATTTTTCACCATTAGTTTTATATATAAAATTTAGTATTTTTTATTTTTTAAAAGATATTAAATATAAAGAACCGGTTTTCTGGTCCGGTACTTTGAACCGCCCTCTAGGCGGGTTCGATGTCTGGTCCGATTCTAAAAACATTGCATCGTTGACAAATGATTATTTTAGATTTAAATTTAAATTTAAACATTATGTATAACTATAGCACTTTTTAAAATCGCCTGACTTATTTATTTTTTGAAAATATTTGCATTGATGATGATTAGCTTTTAATAAAAGAAATCCTAAATGTTGCTACCACTTAAAAAAATTTAAATTTTCCATGCTTATATGTCTACAATTATAATACACGAAAATATATTAGGAAACATATTCACAGCCCTTACTTATAGGGATTCTCAAATTTATAACAATATCAAGAATTTGTTAATTTACAAACAAATCGGTTCATCCTTTGCCTTTAAATTTATACTAGACGGATGACAGCGCCATGCAGCGGCGATGGTTGTAGTGGCGGCAGGGTGGTAGTGGTGGTGGCGGAGGCGACAGCTGGTGCTGGTGGCGGCGACGAGTAGTGTAGGAAATTGATGTAAATAGGATGGTGTAAATATTTTAGGAATTAAAGGATAGATGTTGTAAATTAATTCATTAAAAGTATTATAGATATAACAAGTGGAGATGTTTAAAATAGTAAATAAGGGTGAGGGGTATTTTAGGGTTATCAATTTATAATTTCAGAATGAGAGTCATTTGCTCTTTTTCATCCAATAAGTTTATTTATGTCTTTATTGTGTTTGTTGTTTTATACCATTTTTTTTCATGTGTCTTTTTAGGTATCCAACCCGCTGACTCATCCCAGTGCGACCACCCGCTTTACGGCCCCGGAGACGTCGCAAGTGAACCTTCCTGTCCACGAGGGAATTTTATTTTTTTTGTTCATAAGATTTGAACTTAAAACTTTCAAGACCAGTAGGCCACCACCCTTGTGGTTTTTCTTCTCATATGTTTCTTTACACCAGACGAATGCTCGCACAATGCAGCAGCAATGGTGGTAACGTCAGCGGTGGTAGCATCGGTGTGGTGGTGGCAGCGACAGGTGGTGGTGGCAGCAACGGGTGGTGGTGGTGGCGGCGAGCTGATGATGTAAAGGTTATTGATGTAAAGTGGGGTAGTGTAGTTATTTTATATAATAGTATAGATAAATTCACATTTTTGTCATCTTTCAGATATCATGCCAATGATAGAATTAGTATTGACTGGAATGTGGAATTTGAGTGGTAAAGTTTCAGCAGTAAGTGTTTGGTGCCAAGTTGGACTAGGTGGTAAAGATGTCGGAACCTTTAAGAATTTTTTTTTTTAATTTATTTTTTAAAAAAATTCTTTAACTACTAAAATTTTATTATTTTACAGCAGATAATAAGTAAAAACATATGTACGAACGTTTATTAAGTATAGAAAAAGTGAAAAACAAACGTAAAATCGTTCGGAGTCAGATTTTAGTACCACCACTTTCATAGTAATAATTCGACTACTTATACGCCTCGTCCGATGGACGGGGTATAACCTAGTTTCTAATATATGTACTATTTATAAAATTCAAAAATATAGACATAAAAGTTTTACACCATCCCAGCCGTATCTGTTTGACCAATCTTCAAAAACCTTCCCGTTTGACTGCTACCCAACCCAAAGGACCAGTCCATTTTACCAGCTAAACTAGATGCCACACAGGCATGTTGGACTTATAAAAGCTTAGAAGAAACCATGATACCCCAACTGGTTTCAGTCAGAAAACAGGGAACAATTCAGTTGGTTTTTATTTTGTGTTTCCAAAAACAAAGATGTGAAAACTCCCAAGACTACTGAAACTAACAAAAGCAGGTGAAGAAATTGCTCTAGAAGGGAAGTAAGCTAAAGGTCATAAAATAATTCAAAAACAGTCAATATGCTACCCTAAGTTACAAAAATAACTATGTTTCCTGAAATATGTAATTAGAGTTATGATTCCTAAGTCAACATATTAAATTATTAATATACACTCGATTACTAGAGTCAAATGTCAAAAAGCAACACTACAACTAAGAAGTATCCAAGACCAGTGTTGTAAAATTTGGATTACTCGGCCGGGTGATCACTGAGTAACCACTAATCGGCCTAAGTCCAAGGTGAGTAGAGCCAGACCAGTCTGCTCAAAAACTCGGTTAAAATCAGTCAAAAAAGAGGAATTTATATAGTAATTCAGGTAGAATAAGTAGAAGCAACCATGTTTATAAACTGTTATGGACAAGAAACTTATATATTAAAATTCCAACTAATTTCAATATTAATATAAAAAATTCCAAGCCGAGTACTTTCCACCTAGGCAGATTACTTGCTCAAGGTCCCCGGTGGCTGGGGTACCGCCTAGCAAGTTTTAAAACCTGGTCTAAGACCCAAAAACGGTTTCACCATTTGTTATCCAGAATAAGTTTGCACATTCGTTTAATAAATACATGTACTATAAATCGAGACTCTTTTTCCTAAAAATAAAAATAAAGCAAGACTGACTAAATTCTAAAAAAATAAAATATGAAACTGGACGACAAGATAAGAAGAAAAAAAAATCCGATAACGAAAACAAGAAAGTCCAAGAAGTAAAAACCAACAATGGTTATTACCACAATCCCCAATGATTTATAAGTTTATCGGGTAGCAAAAAGGATCTCTATCATGTAAAAACCCAAAAATGTTGTACCTTAGTTAATAGGTTATTACCACAATCCCCAATGATTTATAAGAAATTCGAATTCAACACTATTCGAGGTGACCCATCAACCAATTGGTTGTAGGTTCTAGTCCCATTGTGGACAAACTGTAAATATGTGTTGATGTGGGTGTGGATACTTGCCTTTCTAAAAAAAACATGGAGTGGCAACCTAATATGTCCTAGGTAATGCAATTAATCCAACTATGCTGAACCAAAAGTCAAAGCATTATCATTTGAAAGGAGGGGACATCTTAAGCATTTTATGTATATTCCTTGCGAATTTAGTAAATGATCTATGGCTATGCATTATGGCTAAAAATAAACTTGCTTCATATCCACCTCAACTTTCAGAAAACTCTTTCTTGCTGATCAGTAAAAGCTTAATGTCTCCAATGAACACGAAAACCGAAATGAACAAGGTAAACTAAGCCAGATTCTTATCATATGTTCATCCAAATATGTTTTTAAAATCATATTCTGTCATATCCTCCACATTATTTCAACATCTTGAACAAATAAAAAAAAAATATAGGGGTAGCAGAAGAATTAATAGATAACTTAACTAACCAACACAGGTCAAACATAATGTCTAAGAAAAACCTGTCAGGCAAAGAGCAAAGAGTTTTTGAAAGGAAAAGAAGTAGATTCATGTCAGATAAAAAGAACGAATATAATTTGATATTTTGACATATCCCCTATAGACTAGAAACGGCCTGAAGGTCAGGTAAAATAATTTCAGATGAATGTATGTTATTGCCACAAATAGCTTACGATAGGATGCACTTAAAGAAATTTGAAACTCCTTACCTCAAGGAAAGCCTTTAGAATCCAAAAGAATGCCAGAATTATAACTCCATTAACAGAGAATCCGACCTGTACAAGACATTGACCATAGATTGAGTTACGAAGATAAACCAAGAGCGAAAGATCAGAAAGTAAGAACATAAGATCCAAAGCTATTCAATAAAAGATTTATACCCATTTTCAGAATTATACTCCATTGGGTTATAACAGATGTTTTAACATAACAAATTAACATAACAAAATTGGCATTAAAAACATAAAATCAAGAGCAAAAACGAAAGCTGCTAACTTTTGCCTATATCATAACATAACAGCAAAAAAAAAAAATTTAAAAAATTTTAAAAAAAAAAGCTCACAAGGACTATAACTACTGGCACTGACTAACGTTACATGGTCTTATAGTCCATAAGTTAATAGCAATAGATTTACAGCAAAACACATCTATATACCATACCGTTTCACAAAAACAAAACACAACCAACACCAACAAGTTTCCAACTAACTTTTTTACCATGTTAGTAGATAGTGTTCACCACTTTACTATGTCATTACTTTACTACCCTCTATCTCCTTCAACGTCAAAGTGTCCTCAGAAATCTTGTACCAAACTAATGCACGTCTTACGACAACTTTCAAAGTTTTCACATACATATCAATTACAACCAAAACAAAGAATAAAACAAAACTATAGGAAGCCAGTAATCAACTTCACTAGCATAATATCGTTCTCACATTATAAGAGAAATGATACTTCCTCCTAAAAAATCTTCTTGGAAATCCTCCTAATACAGTAATACCACAACTTAATGACAATTGTAACTCACTAATTCTCTCTCCAGAATTTATCCTTTCATTTTGCAAGGTTGCATAATCATGTTATTAGGAGGAACATTAGGGGGATTTTTTAGAAGCTTGCATAGGTTATAAACGAACACAAACGAAGCCTTGTTCATGTTTGCTTGTTTAACTTAACTAACAATTCACGAACGGATAAACAAACATAAAATTGTTTCATGTTCGTTCATTAAGAAACTTGTTTGTTCATGTCCATGTCCGTTCGTTTATATTGAACGAACACAAGGCAACGCAAATGAATGACCACAAATGAATAAACATATAAATAGAAGCATTGTGATTCAAATTGAACATTACAAAATAAAAGGCGGATAGTATTTAGAAGTTAAAGAATTATTTATGATTATATTAATATTTTTTAATTTCTTTTAAATATAGATATAGATTACAGTTACAAATAAAACAATAAATATGTATATAACTAGCATAAACGAAGGAACATATAAAAACGAACATAAATGAACCAACGTTGATGAATATATTATCAAACGTTCACGAACGTAAATGAACGAATGATAGCTATATCCATGTCCATCCATTTAACTAAATGAACAAATTTTTTTGTTCATGTTCCTTTATTTAACTAAACGACCGAATATTAACGAATTTCCTGCCGAACAGTTCGTCAAACGTCCAGTTCGTTTACAGCCCTATGCATCATTACTCTTTAGCTTATGTACACTCCTACTAGCAAGCAACTAATAAGACTATCGAATGTGTTTGGAGAAGAGCTTACATGAGCTTAACCTTATGGTTTTCAAAAGCTTAAGAACATAAGATTTGTTTGGCCCACAAAACTTCTGAGGGCTTATGGAAAAAGTAGCTCATAAACGTGAGCTACTTGAAGTAAATTTAAAATTAGCTTGATCTTTAAAATTAATTTACTTAAGTACCCCTAAATTAATAGTATTTCACATTTTGAGTTTTATTTGTTTATTGTTGTGTCATTTTACATTTTCATATTTTCGCTGTAATTACTTTGCCAAACATAGTTACACAAACAAAAAACAAAAGCCCTAGCTACACACTCTAAACAAAAGCTCTAAGTACATGCTCGAGTTACTTTCCTAGACATCTCAAACAGGCAAAAGCTCCGGCTGTAAGCACTAAACAAAGGCTCTAGCTACATGCTACTATTACGAGCTATCTACTCCGGCTACAAGCTCTAGCTAGTTATGCCAAACATACCCTAACTAAATAACAAAAAAGAACCACATAAATTTACGAAATGTATCGAAATAGTCACAAAAGCAAAGTAAAGTACCAATTTAGTAGGAATATTGGTAGGCAAAACAGATCGAACAGCTTTCCGGGCTCGTTTCGAAACCCTCTTGAAAACATTTTCAACAAACTTAATCAACAAATCCAAACTCCTGTCATCTTCTTCCTCATCATCATCCTCCTCCTCATCATCATCATCATCTTCATCATCATAATCATTAAAAGTAATATTCCGGTTCCAATTCCTCGAACCCACCGCCGGATTCTCACTTTCCTGATGATCCATACATAACCCATCAACAGTAATCTAAAAGGTAAAACGGTAATATATATAATATATACAAGAATATAGAATGTAGATATAGTAATAAATAATGACCTGAGGGAAATTGGTGGGACGGCGAGTAGCTTGGAGATGGAAAGTGGGGTTTGGTTGGTGAAATGAGAGAGTGAAGGGGTTACCGGAAATAGAAAGATATTGTGATGGTTTAGAAATTGATAGATATTTTGGTTGACATGATGAAGATGGTGGTAAAGTGATGGAAGATGTTGCCATGGTTTTGAGTAGTGACTACTGACTACCTGTGTGGTACCGTTTTGGTTTGGTTTGGTGTTTGTATGACTTTCAGAGTTTGACTGTAGATTGGGTTTTGGAAGGCTTCAAAAAAAATAAAAATAAAAATTAGTAACCGGTTGCTCCACGGAAGGCAATTTCATACGTCTGCAAACGCAGATAATATTGGGTAGCTTAAGCTCACATCCACCACGTAGCTCCATTTCAAAAGGAAAAAACCATGACGTCTTAGTTAAGTTTGAACCCCCGACTTCATGAGTAAAACCGGATGTCTCCCCACTCAACTTTGACTCATTGGCCGATTGAATATTTATGTTTTTGTATGGAACTTAGATGAGTTAATTTCGAATTTTGACTATATTCATTAGACAGACATAAAAGGAATTGTTAATGTCAAGACAACTATAATTTTGAACTTATATGGAAGTATGGAACTAGTTTATTAGCAGCATAAAAACATGTAAAATTTACATATAAACCAGTTTTATGTTCGTCTTTTTTTTTAGAACGACAATCAATTATATATATAAAAACCCTCCAGCAAGATACTAGAGGGAAAGATACAAAGTCTAGATATACAACAAATACACAATCTAGAACCACCCAACAACGATACCAGTTTTATGTTCGTCTTATCTTGCAATTATGCAACTAACTTGTAAGATAGTATCAAAAAGATTTTAAGTTTCATTTTTATATCCCGTTATTACAAAACAAGAAAATCAACCAACACTTAAAATTGGAATACAAAACCATCTTCAAAGTGACCTAGTAGTTAATATTTTGGGATTTTAAGAGAGATCTTAAGTTCGAATTTCTCTAGGTGCATCAATGGGGGTGGTCAGGCAAGGATTCAAAAACAGCCACAAGATATCCCGGGAAAACCGCATACATCTAAGTCAATAACACTTGTCCTGCCCGGATAATTTGAATAGCAAAAATCTCATCCATTTATTCGTTTACTTAAACTTGGGCTAAAATTTAGCCAAATTTGAGCACCTTACAACCAGAATCAGTCTACCTGGCCTCACTGGTATCAACTAAGTCGAACCTCGTTCAAAACATTGTTGTTGCCATCATTGCCAAGCACCATCATCGCAAACACAATCGTTGAAGAACACTACTATTGCATCTAATATTATAAAACGGGATGAGTATCAACACCACCATTGTGAATTTGTTTATGTTGCTTGTATTTGATTTTGAAATCTCAATTTAATATTTTGTGAAAGTATATTTTTTTCATTTGTTATATAAACAGTTCTATTTTATAACTTAATGAACCTATTTATACAAAAAGTCAAACACAATGTTTTGTTTCTAAACAACTAACTCATAAACTAACTCCTAGAACTATCTATTATTTTATTATACCAAAATGCACCTCCCGACTATTAAACCGGAGTTTCCTACAAGGAGACATAGGTCTTTCACCACTTAATTAGTGATGTTATTAGGCTCCCAAAATATTAAAACCCCTCAAGCTTTTTCTTTATATTTGGTAAATCCATTTTCATTTAGGCCTTTTGGGCCCAAATCGTTAAATTAGTTCAACTAAACCATTTTAACCTCAAATGTGTCCCATTCGTTCCAGTTTTGATTTGATTTCCTTTTTTTTCCTTCCTTTTTTTTAATGCATCAATTTGTATTCTCTTTCGGTTTATAACTTTATGTAACGAACTTACGGATTTTCTGATAATTATAAATCAAACCGGTCAAAACATATTGTACGTTCAGTTGTTCATATCTTATATCTTTAGGGATTGGTTATTGTAAAATAATTATTAAAGTAAAACAAATAAGATAAGATCTTGACCATTGGATCATGAAAAAATTGATGCACGAAGATTCATAGAACACAAGTATATACAATGATGCACGAAGATTTTTCATGATGCACAATGATTTTCAGTTAAGAGAATATAATTGTTTTATTTGTTTTACTTTAATACTTGTTTTATTTTAACCAAAACCTATATCTATATCTAGAAACATTAATATCCATCGAATATTTACCATGAATACATGAAACATATAGTTATGCATGTACAAGAGGTTTTGGGTTCAAATCTTCACTAGGTAACATCTCGGTGCTGGGGTTCGGAAATAGCCATCGTGTACCCTGATTAGGCCGCGTACATTTGAGTGAATAAGGTCTCGCCCTCCCCGTGTAATCTGTACACGGAAAACTTGATCTGTTTTCATTTTTTATATATAATTATGCATGTACATTGTATCATACTACAAGGACTAAAATGAAAAGTTAACAAAAATGTGTATTTGAATCAACAGCAAGAAGTCTATTAATAGCTAGAAACCTCGTAAATATGATGTAACCTATTCTTCTATTTACAAACACATACACATATATTCATATTCATAAATCCATATACATACACACAATTATTGTATATTCATATTCATAAATCCATATATATATACACACAATTATTGATCGAAATTGATTATCAAAACTAATGGCAAATCAGTTTGAGATTTTGGTGAAGACAATAAAGTCGAAGATGAAGGCATTGAAGAGAAAGAAATGGAAGAAAGAGTACGCAAAGATGGATAAAAGTAGCAGTGTTAAAATCCAAATGCGTAGTCGTCAAGCTCAAAAAATCATCGACAAGACTCTTAGAGCAGCCGATCATCCTGGCAAGTATCCAATACAGTAGTACGTAACTACTACCACATTTTTCACTTTTGGATGATCTAGATTTTTTTGTTTCTAATCCTAGATTAAAAGTTACTAGCATGACCGTTATGTTTATTAATTGTTTCGGTTTATAGCTAGGAGTTTGAATTATTATTTTTATTATTTGAATACTTAATTTATTCATAGTTAAGTCAATTGGTTATTCAAATGTTAGTAGTCGTTTGATTTATTTTATATTTTGTGAAATGCGTGGTGAATGTATCGCACGAGTCGTACTATTCGTTGGGACTATGAGCCTATGAGGCAATTTTATAGGGAAATGGGATGGTAGATGGGACATTTGAATTTTTATCATTTTTTAAAAATAAGTAAATTTAAGTGGGATGGTAGATGGTAGATTGGGTGAATTTTTATCATTTTTTAAAAATAAGTAAAACAAAATAAGTAAATTTAAGTCACGGGATCACCAACGTACTTTTCCCTATGTACACGGTTGCCCATTTTACATTT
>JAOXNX010000019.1:13087415-13097690 GCA_028566075.1 Solidago caesia
GGCTGCTTGTCGAGCGGAATCCCGTCCCTCGGGTGTCGGTCCAGCCGGTGCAACCCTTTGTCTATGAGTTTCTTTTCTACGTGTTTGAGTGTTTCAGGGTTGTGAGCTTTTACTTCGATTTTTTCTACTAGCTTCCTTCCTTCTTCGTCTGCGCTTATTGCTCGAAACGTCACCGTTTCTTGCTTGTCATCGATCTGCTTCGCTTTTTGCATTTTGGGTAATTAATTTCCTTTCTTTTTTTTTTTTTTTAACAAAAGAACAAGAAGTATGGGAGTCTGATGTTATATTTGGATATATACGATGATGATGATGATGATGATGATGATGATGAATGGTTTGGTTTTGTGTGTGGTTTTATAAGGTGTGTGCACAGAGGACGAGAAAGTGCTGGAAGAAGCATGCAGCTTAGCTTAGTCGTGGTGCTAGAATGTTCTGCCACATGTGGCTTTTCGCCAAGTGTTGGGTAAGGGCTAAGGCTAAGATACTAAATAAATAAAATACCAAACTTGTTTTTGAAGATAAATCGATCGATATATTATCCATTTTTAATCTATTATATTGAAACTCGGTGTATTGGTACCACATCAGTGATGACTCATCACATTGAACCATTTTTATCATGAACCATTTTTACCATTAACTCTCACACTGATATCTCAGTTTATTGGTGTCAAATCATCATTTATTATTAATAGAGTTCTCATAAATCGTCCTTGTGGTTTGCCCAAAAAGTTAGGTTTCATCCTTAACTTTCAAAACAATCAATGTTAGTCCATTATGAGCGAATAGGGTTCATGGATCGTTTTTTCCAACTAACGACCGTCATCTCAAGTCCGTTAACATCCTCACGTGCCTTTCAAGTGAGAATAAATGAGCCTTTTCCACATCTAAAGGATTAAACATGATATTTTATATATACATGACCACCAATTAAAAAAAAACAAAACATGAGACCACATGAATAAGAATAAAAACACTATGTATTCAATTCAATCCAATCAAATCATCATCAAATTAAACCAAAACCTTTACCAAACACATATTGTTATTATTATTTACTGGATTCTTCTTCTTCCCAACCCCATAAGTAAGATTCATCCACCACCACCACCATCATCATCATCATCATCAACTTATTATTGCTACTGTTGTTTCTTTCCTTCCTTTAATTCTTTCATTGATATGTGCTACTGCTGCTACTGTAGCCGTGATGAGAAATCCATCACCGTCGTGAACCACAATAACCTGTTGCCACCACAGCCGTGATGAGAAACCCACCACCACCTCAACCGTCTTCATTAATGGATCGAGTCAATTTTTGGACCCAAATCCCCACCAAATCCACCGGAGTTACCCACCACCACCATACTCTGTATCTCTAAAATCTGCTTCGGTGGTTAAAAGGTTTTTCAACCTCACATCCTTTGGGAAATCAAAGCTACCTATTTTGTTTATTTTGAGATTGGATTTGGTGGTTGAAAATTGGTTTTCTATTTTTCCGCTACATAACCACAACTGAAGTAAATGTATGGCCTTTTTATCGACTGAAAAATTAGTTAGAATTAATATGGGAACTCAAAGCTACATATCTTGTTTATTTAGGGAAATGGGTAATTTTTGTATTTATAGTGGTTTTTTTAGTGGTTTTCTTATTTAATAAACTTGTATGTATATACTATATAGATTTACATGAATAGAAATGATAATGTATAAACAATAGAAGATGAGGCTATTTGATATATGTATATCTTATCTCTGAGTGTTTTTTGAAAAATATAGTAATAGATATTTAGATTGGTTATATGATTTATAGATCTAGATACATATATAAACGAAAGCAATGGCGGCAATGAGTTTGATAGGTTTTTGGGTTTTGTGATTCAGTGAGAATTTGAGATTTGAGATGGGTTTTGAGTGTGTTTGAGATAAAGATTTGATGATGAAGGAAGTGGAAGAACAAAAGAAAAGAAAAATCATTGGTGGTGCTTTATATGCGGAAAAGATCCATTTACCCTCATGAGGGAGTTAACGGACTTGAGTTGACGGTTGTCAGTGGAAAGGACGATCTATGAACCTTATCCACTCATAATGGACTAACTTTGACTATTTTGAAAGTTAAGAATGAAACCTGACTTTTTAGGTAAACCATAAAGACGATTTATATGGATAACTCTTATTTATATTAAAAACAACATTACATTAAATTAAAAAACACATTTCATTAATAATAAAATAAAAATATTTAATAATAATAAATTTGTACATACTTTAAAAATAATTTGTAAATTAAATCTAAATAACTTAAAATTTCAGAGTCTAAAATGAAAATTAATTTAGATATAGAATTAAAAACTTATCAAAGCTTCAAGGAAGAAAATTGATTTACATATATAATTGTTATATATTGAGTCGTCTACTCGTCTTCTACTTTGGGATACGGAAACACAGTGGACAAAGATATATATATTTTTAAATCCTTGGGATACCATCAGAAAACAAAAACAAAACAACACATTAAAAACCCAATACGCCAACTCTTTCAGCGGGGTGGTGAATACTTTGGGCTAATATGCCGACGAATACGCCAGCTTCTTTAACCCAATACGCCGGAAGCCCGACGTATTCGTCCTGATACACTGATATTACACTGACTGTTAAAGATGGTCTTATTATTATTTTTTTAACAACAAATTTCTTAAAACACTAATGTTATTTCTAAATAATTTTAATTACGTTTGTGATAGGAATCTTTATAAGACGCCAGCCAGTTGAATCTTTGTTGAAGTGGTCTTGAAGCAATAATCATCAAGAAGCAACGATGCGAACATTGTGAAAGAGCAACAATCACTGAGAACATTGTGATGTCACCAAAAAGAACAAAGTTACCGGGAACAGGGTCACCGAGGATGAAGAACAACGAATAACGAAGAAGATGATAATGGTAATGAGAAAAAAAACGTAAACTTATTTTTTTTAATTGATAAAAGATAAATAATATGAGATCTAAGAAATTGAATAAGAAAGTGAAATAAGAGATTAAAAGAAAAATACTAATTAAAAGTTATTAACAAGAAGAAATCGAAATTGAATATATTAGGAAACAAATAAATAATAATTTTGTTTTCTTTATAATAAAAAAAGAAACTAAAGGCAGAAGATTAATAATCATGAAGAATTTTTAAAAAAATAAAATAAAATATTGATAATAGAAATAAATATAAAATAAACATGTGAATTGAAAACAAAAAATTTTGGATACAAATGTTACCACCGAACACACAAATGAATGGATGATACCAACGAAATAGTGGACACTGCAATGTGATTAGTAGAAAATATGAAGAATGTGGACGCGTGCAGTTCTTGAGTGAACATAGTCTAATCCAATTCTTCAGTGAATAATTGAAAAAAAAATAATGAATAGAAAATATGATTTAATTATATAATTTTGTATGGCGGCAGATTTGATCGATGTCGAAAGAAAAGAAAAAACATTGTGTTTTGAATTTGATGATGAAGTGTGATTAGAACGGAAGTGAATATGAAATTATAAATATAGAATCGAATGATGAATGAAAATATGAAAAATTAATTAAGAGATCGACATTTTAGCTCTGGTACCATAACAAACTATTTGAGAAATTGATTTCATTGATCTCAAATGTAAAAAGAATACAAGAAAGGTATTTATACAATTAGGTTAAGACTAACTATTAACTAATTACAATAATAGTCCTCTAAGTATATAACTATACATATATAACATCAGTGTTGAAGAACTACAGAGAAAAGAATTTATCGAAATTTACGTGTGATCCTATTAAGGCATTAGACATAATACCTTAGGATTTGGCATTACGTTAATCACTAAATGTTTAAATGTTTATTGTTACCAATAATAAGTTCCGAATTTATAAAATAAATTCGAGAGTCGGTTACGTGTTTCGATACGATAGTACGTTTAAATAAAATAATTTAAATTAAACGTATAGTCAAACAGTGATATACGAATATACGTATATATAAAAATACGAAATGTTACACGTATGAGTCGCTTGTATTTATTATGGTTTTTGAAATGTGAGCCGTTGGCAACGTATTGTTTGACCAGATAAAAAAATAATAAATTTTTATTTTTAAACTTTATATATACCTCTACAATTTATAGATTTTTTCCAACACTTCTCTCATTCTTTCTCCACTTTCCTTTACATTTTTATACATTTTCATTCATTTTTATTAAAAATGTATCCCAACTTCCCTTTTAACCAAAACTATCGTAATGCTTGTCCAAATAACACGAATCAACCCGATATGAACGATCCAAACGTGCTAAATAACCTGACTCTTTTTCAATTGATTAACCAAATGCAAATTAATCAACCGAATATGGGTTTTGGTCAATGGAACGCGCCAGAAGAGATGTACGGTTCAACACGCTTCAAAACACCCCCGTACAAATGTTTGGTATGTTTACGTTTTGTAATTATATTTTTTTTTGTATTATTTTTTCTGTATTTTAATTAATTGGGCTATATTTATTTTATAACATATTCTCACTCTCTTTTTTCTTAGATAACTATCAAAAAGAAAGGACGTATTGGAAGAGAATAATGGCGTTGTTACTTAAGCTCGAAACTAAATCGGACGATTATTGGGACCACGACGAGGTGGGTGCGAAATGGAGGAAAATGTGCAAACCAATTTCAGGCTTCAACCAAATCTACACCCACCTTACAAACGCATACAATCATCAAAGTGGTTTGAATGACACCGACATCCAACAAAGGGCGTTAGTGAAATTTAAAGGAACTTATGGAAAACCTTTTGGGTTTTTAGACATTTGGAATAAATTAAGACGAAGTTCGAAGTTCTCGCTTTTAGTTAATTTCGACCTAAAGAGCACTCGCGGTGAACCGGGTGCTAAAAGGTCGAAAACGAGTTCTTCAGCCGATCCACAAAGTCAAGGGTCGGATACTCGTTGCAACATCGACCTTAACACTACAGATGAAGAGGGGAAATGTTTGTCAATGAACGTGCAATGGGTAAATACAGGGCTAAGAAAGCCACTTACGCGGGATCCTCCGACAAATTTGGTACCATGGAGACGTTTGAGAAGCTAAGTAACAAGTTGGAGGGGCTTCAGCAAGACACGTGTGGACATGAGCAAGAAAAAATTTGAGTTGGAGGAAAAGAAACTAAAAATCAAAGAAAGTAAAGAAAAGCAGGAAGATTTGAAAATTTTGACCATCGACTACAGTTATCTTAAAGGTCCGGAACGAGAAATAAAGAAACAGGTAAAACAAGAAATCATCGAAAAATATGAGTTTATTTCGTTATTATTTTCGGATCTAATAATTATATTTTAGGACTTATGTATTTTTAAAATTTAGGACTTATGTATCTTAAAATTTTAGGACATATGTAATAGTTAAATTTTAAGATGTATTTTTTTTTTTTAAGTTTAGGACTTATGTCTTTTTTTAATTTTAGGATGTATGTTTTTTTTTATGCAATGGATTAATTTTTTTATTTTAATGTAATTCTTACATTTTGTTTGATTTTAATTATTTAAGTATAGAAGAAAAAAACTAATTATTAAAGTTGCCAGTTGTCACAAGTCCTCTTATCTAGTGGAGTTGCTCAACTCCTCCATTTCGGGGTAGCAACTTAGGGCGCCACATGGCGCAAGTCCCTCCCTCATGGGGTTGCTCCATTCCCTTTAGTCTAAGAGGGGTGGCAACCATGATCTCATGTCTCCTTCATGCCTCATCACCCATCAATAATATCATGTAATCTTATTTCATGTCTCTCTCATACCTCACCATTCCTTTTTAGTGGCATTCATGCTTCAACATCCCTCCTTATTTTTATCTAATCATATTCACTCTCTCTCACCTCATTACTCAAATCATACCGGCCTCACTCCAATCATTGTCTCACTCTCTCACTTCCCATGCCTCTACGGCTGAAGGTTTCCATGCCTTTCTCATGCCGCAACAGTGGCAATGGTGTGCCATCTATGTCCTCCTCATGCCTTTTTCATGTCGAGCCCCATTGCCGGCCCCTAAGGTGTTGTATACTTGTATGTAAGTTTGTAATATCGCTTGATTTAATAAATTAGGCCGTTTAAAAATATTTTTTTTGAAAAAAAAAATAAAAAAAATGGTTGGGTTATTTTAGCTGGGCCTGGCCATGTATCCACTAAAAGCTTGAGATGGGTCAGAACTAGACGACACGCCAATAAACCTCGGATAGCTTGGTCGGTTGGTCCACCTATCAAGCCCAACCTTTTTTATTTCGGACTCTGAAGTCAACTCTTCTTTATTTCTTTCTCGAAATTTTGGTTTTCACCTATTTTTGTTTGTTAGGTAAATCATGTATGTGCTTCTTAAAAAAAAAAGGTAAATCATGTATGATCAGTTATATGGTTCTTGTTTTTTTACATCTTTGGTTAAAACCAATATCAATTATCTATGGTTGATTTTGAGCTTCTTTTTAATAACCAACCTGTCGAAATTATATAGAAGTGTCGTATAAGGTCCATCATCGGTTGATATATTCATATTAATTAATGTTTAATATTTTGGAATAGATAGGTCTATAAGGTCCATCATTTGTCGTTTTAAAGATCACTAAATAACGTTATGAATTTTATCTATTAATAGTATGTTATATAGGGTGTTATCAATTCCATCATGCATTACTCTCTTTTTATATTAATTTTTTGGAATCGATAAATCTATTGTGACCAACCATCAATAGATGGATTGGTATTTGAGAGAACTTGAGACTTTGAGGTCTTGAGTTCAAAACCTTGTGTGAGCAAAATGGACTGGAGACAAGGTTCCCCAGAATATAAAGAGACAATGTCGCTTAACTTAAATATACCGTTAAAAAAAAAGAGAGGATAGGTCTATTGTGCATGGTTCATTATACAAACTTGTAGGTGATATTAATGAATACAGTTGAAGAAAATGAGTGAGAGCTACTTTTGTATTAAGATGAGTTGGCGAGTGATAAAAGTCATTAAATCTTGGGCTCTTCATCCCATATAAGGGTATATGTAATATGTGGAGGTTAATATTAATTACCTTATCATAATCAGAAATTAACCTATATTTGGTCATGGAAACATATAATATATATCTACCCTTTTTTACCTTTTACTTGATGATGCAAGTGTTGATATTCTTAACCAAGAAAAGGGCTATTTAATTATCTTATTTATCAGCACAATCTCAAAGATATGATTGACAAGTAGTACTAGATTTTGCTTAGGTAGAATGATTTCAAAAGGATTTCCTTGTACTAAGACAATGAAAGATTGATGCATCTCATATTTATGTCATCAACCCCTCCCTCCTAACTTCCCTCTCATGGGAGCCAGGCTGTTGTCATATGGGGTTTGTGTATTTTCAGCAAATTTTTCTAGATCTCAAATATTACAACTTGTCATATTTCACCATTTCTGATAAGAATAATCATGTGGGCATGTGAATTATTTTGCCTTTTTTTTTTTTTTTCTCCTTTTCATTTCTTATGTATTTCAATACTTTTAAGACATTCTCGGCCTTTTTGATTCCGGGTCAGGTCGCGCGTACCCATCGCTGTTCTAGACATGTGTTTTAAATATCGCTAGCGTTAACTAATAACAACTAAGCGTATTGTTCGGATTATTACTTATTAGAATAGTAGGAGGTAGACATGTGAATAAGTTGTAGAATTTCGTTTGTGACCCCCTAAATCTTTGTACTAGTTGTACAAACATTAGTGGTACATATTTTCTTGATGAATTCTGATATAGACCACATGGTTGTGGACCTGAAGATGGCAGAATTGTCTTAAGCTTAAACTTTTTATGGTCAGAGATAAGGGAATGGAAGCCATTAACATTTGGTGTGATGGGAGAACATACTAATGTTATAACAATTGGGAACACTTGTAGGTAATTTCTCTGCATTGGTAGCTGTGACGTGGTACCGATTTTAATGAAGTGTCACAGGGATTGAAGCAAATGTTTTTGGAGGTTATTGGTTAGACAAGAATGTTTTTCCCCATACCCTTTTGGATTCTTATCTAGCCACCATTCTGGTGTGCAATGAACCAATTGTGACTATGATCTCATCTATATTCGTTGTGTTGCTCGTTCATAATCAGGCCGCCGCCGACGAACATGGGCACCGGACGTATTATATTTGGGATTGTATATACATGTCCAAAGTACGTACGTACGTACTATATATAATTATACATAGGTCATTTGAAGAATAGTAAAGAAATGAAAAGGATTGATAAAATAAGGTCAATGATGGATTCCAAGCAAACAAATTTGAAAAAAGTAGTTTTAAAAATGTTAGGTCTTGACTAATAAGATACATCCAAAATGAGATAAATTATGAGCATGTTCCGTTGGATCAAGCAGGATCTCAGGTCTTTATCAAGATGATGTGTTTTTCAAGATTCAAATATACAAACCTTCATTGCAAAATGTGCATATAATTAAAACATTTTGACTTCTTGTTAAATATGTCATCAAGATGCATGTGAAATATTTTTGACCCTTTCCTTCGATATTATATCTGTCTTATCTAAATGTCGACGTGGTTTTCTCAAATCACATCTATAACCCATCTTGTTATTTATATCTTTACAGACGTACTTTGCTAATCATATTTCCTAGTCTATAATTAACTAGTAAATTATTATACATGCAAGTTAAAAATTATTTTTAAAACGATTATTTTCATGTACAACATTTTATTATGTGTTAATTACCATAGCCTTTGTTAACTACAATTTTCATTTGACAATTGTATTTCTATTTTTGATGATGAAACTTAACCGATATGTTGGTAATGTCAAAAGTTATATGAATTGCCTAAAAGTTGGAATATCTACCACTACATCGAGTCAAGTCTCCTTATTGGCGCAATTTGAAAAATATATCGGGTTCAATCCTCAAAGGAGCCAAGCCAATGAACATGATTTATCGGTATGATTCCTTTAAGTTCAACAATGAGTCAATGTGTTGGGTTATCATCTAACTCGATCATTGAGTGAGTTTGATTTAATTATTTCTCACGTGATCTGTATATTGGTTGAAGTTGCTAAAACATCGGACATTTTGGAAGTGCAATACCTTAATTGAGTAGAAATTTAGTATCGTTCTCGCATGTTGTAATGATCACACAATGTCTCTGTTTTTATTTCTTTGGCTTTCTTAATTTCACTTTTCGTGTATTAATAGATACCCAGGAATCTTTGAAGTTTGTTTAATGGATTTTTTTAAATGATAATCATAAACTACAAGGACTTGAAACTCACAAAGAATTGATTGCAGATCTTGTATTTTCAACTAAATTATTAACTTCAATAGAATATGAGGGCGAGTTCTGTCTTGGCATTAAGCGACAAGCATCCAAGTCAATATTAGAGACAAAAAGCCTCTTCTCAAATTTTTCTTTAGTCCTGCCAAATGGTATTTCATGCAATGAAAATTAGTAATCTATAGGTTCTGCCACGTGCACAAGCTCTGTGTCCATAACAACAAGATTAAGTATCGTTTACCTTAGATATTTTAGACTGTAGTGAGTGAGGCGTCCCTCACCCCTAAAACGTTTAAAAAACTTCCCGGAATGCCAGGTACACCACCCCCGGGGGGTTCTAGTCCAAAAAAATGCCTCTCACGTCCGATTTCGGACGCCCTCTTTTGCTTCCAAGAACTTGTGTCAACTGCTATATTCTCCCCCAACGTAAAATTTGACCAATTTTTTTAACAACACATTGATCCTTTAAAATCGAGAAAATCACACTTTTGTTTTATGCATCCATATTGATGCATGCATTTAATTTTGGGCAATGGATTTAATTTTGGGGCCGAACGTGGTCCCTAATCCGAAGGCAATTGATTTAATTTTACGTGGCCCTTAATCCGAATGCAATGGATTTAATTTTGAGGCCAGACGTGACCCCTAATCCGAGAGCAATGGATTTAATTTTGGAACCGGACGTGGCCAGTATCAGCTTAAGCTTTTTGGGGGTCTTAAACGAGATTTATTTTGGAGGCCTAGTTCATTAGCGTATAAATTAAAGTAAAAAACAAAGAAATTAAAAAAAAAGTAACTCATAAGTATCTTATGTACCTAACACATATAAATATACATCCATGGCTCCAGTAGTCCACTGTGAAAGGATCGCAAAGATACATATTACCACCTCCAGACCTCTATTGTGATCCTGTGAAAGGTAGTTCATTTTGGACCTGCTATGCTA
>JAOXNX010000019.1:13151899-13178731 GCA_028566075.1 Solidago caesia
GTATAAGAGACAGATTCACATTGGTTTCTCTTAATAAAGTATATAATGTATGTAAAAAGTAATATAAAAAATACATTTATATTTCTCTAGTTTTTCTACCAAACACAAGAATTGATTTCTTTCTCATTTCTCAGGTTTTCTCTCCGTGTTACCAAACAAAGAAATTTCTCGAACAAAATTCATTTCTCTCAATTTCATTTCTCGACTTCACTTCATTTTACTGAATTTTCTCTTACCAAACATACTAAATCTGCTATTCTGCCAACACTTGAGAAAACATGTAGAGCCATGTATATGCTTTGAAAGTAGAAGCAAAAAGTTGAAGCTGACTGGAATCAAGTATGAGACCTTTGTTGAAGAGTCCCAAGTGTCCCAGTTAAAAACAAAGTTGTTAAGAGTAAATTATGAAAACCATCCGTGTGGTAATAATTTGTTACAGAGCAAAAACATTTACCCCCCTAAGTGAGAATGACTAAAATACTCTTAAACAAGTCCAAGATTTCAAATTGAGATCTCATAAATTTGTGCCAAAATAAGTTAATTTAGTATTCCCTTTCATTCAGTCACATGTACTTACTAAAATCAATAAAATAACATCTGTTTTGCAGTACCATAATGAATACTGACAAAACAACATATATATATATATATATATATATCAAGAGCCAATTATTTATATCACTCATTGATTTGAATGAGATTCTGTCACATGTGATTATTGAGATAAGATAGTGACCTCCATTGACTTTTGGATCTTATAACTAACACTTTGGGTGCTAACTTGAAAAAAGATTCTCACACTGAACTAATGAAGACACTTGCTATCTTTCTTGCTCTATGCATTTTGCTGAATCTAGGTTACTGTGTGCTTTTGTTTGTGTTTCGATGTGTTTGTGGTTGTCGGTTTGTTATATTTTCTTAATGTACATTTGCATTTTCCGATACAGGTGATGTAACTCGAGCCCAGGTCAACGAGGATAGCGTTGACCACTATGCAACAGCAAAGGCAAGTTCGAGTTTCTTTGAAGTGTTTCCATTCTTCAGTCTGTTTATATTTACTTCAAAAGATTTTGAATGCAGCCTGCAATCATCTGATAAATTCAACAGTATCTTTTCAAAATGTAACTACTTAGCTAGATGTGGCAAAATGGTAGGGTTGGGCGATGGGTCGGGCCAGATTGAAGCACAAACATATTTGACCGGTTTCCTTTTTAGCTAAACTTGGTAATTTGACCAATTTCTCCTTTCAGCTAACTTTTTCTATCTAAACCATTTGATATAAAACACCATTCAAGCCTGACACATTCTTAAGTAAAAAGGTCCTCTTAACCAAAGTGTTCTAGTTCTAGCTAAAAAGTGGAATTTTAAAGTTATGCATTATTGTTTACATGTTCTTGATTAATTCCATCATTGAACACAAATGCAGGAGAACATAGTTAGAGGCTTTGATGAAAATACGCTATTCAGTCCGTTCACGAAACAAGAATGGAGATCTTACCAAGAGAAAAAGATAAATGAGGTAAACTTTTAGTACTTATAAAGTTTGGATCATTCTATTGGTAATACATAAGTTTGTAAACTTTTATTTGTAATTTGTTTGTAGGTCTAACATTTCTCTAAAGTTATGCTGTTGTAAAATTTCTTACAGGGTCGTAAAACGCTGTTAAATTTCACGATAACTTACATGAACAAAACAGCAGTTAAAGATGCTAAACTTTATATAAAACAGCTCACCTCAGATTTCCACTGGGGTTGTGGAATGACCCATCGAATCCTTAACAATACTGCTTACAAGAAATGGTTTGCCTCAAAATTCACAGCTGCCGATTTCCACAACGAGCTAAAATGGTACTACACTGAGCCAAAACAAGGCGAAGAAAACTACACTGATCCAGATGCCATGATTAAGTTTGCTGACGAGCACGGGATAATAGTCAGAGGCCACACCATATTATGGGATGATGTCAAATACCAGCAAAAATGGGTCAAAAAACTTTCACCAGACGAACTATTAAAAGCAGCAAACAAACGAGTTGACTCAGTTGTCAAAAGATACAAAGGAAGATTAATTGGCTGGGATGTTATGAATGAGAACTTACACCATAACTTCTTTGAGAAGAGACTCGGTAAGAATGCATCAGCTTACTTTTATAACCGTGTCTATAACATTGATCCTAACACGACATTATATATGAATGAATTTAATACCACTGAACATGTACACGACAAGTGGGCATCTCCTGAAAAGTACTTGAGAAAGCTTAAGACGATTCAGGCTTATCCAGGTAACAGTGGCATGAAAATGGGAATCGGGCTCGAATGTCATTATGGTGCTGAGCCGATTGACCTTCATTACGTCAGAAGTTCATTGTTGTCGTTGAGCCAAACAGGTTTACCGATATGGCTGACCGAGTTGGATGTTAAAATGGATCCAACACTCCAAAATAAAACTCAGCTACAGGTATCACCATCTGCTGCTTTTTCCAAATAAGATACAGGATATTGGTTTCTAGAGGTGAAAAGATTGGCAGGTCAGATGGGTTAAGTAAATCATTGGTAATTAAATTGGTCAAAAGTGTCAAAACAATTTAGAATTGAAACGGGCAAGACCTGCTAAACAAAGCACACTATTTTGTAATCGTAAATTTCTAAATCTTCCAATAAAACAATGTATGGAATAAAAGTACACTTTTCAACCCGTTTGACCTGTTACCTTTTTAGCCAATCTTTTCTATAAACACAGCTGAAACCAAATCATTGGTAATTAAATTGGTCAAAAGTGTCACCTTTATTCATTTCTATCTAGATTAGCCAAAAATTCCAAATGTGCAGGTCATTTACTTGGAAGAGATACTACGGGAATCATTCTCTCATGCAGCGGTTAAGGCGATCGTCATATGGACAGGCTCATCAATAGATGGCTGTGATGTGATGTGCATGACCAATGAAAAATTGGAGAACACACCAGTTGGGGATCTGATCGATAGGCTAATGGTAGAATGGAGAACCGGGAACATCAAAGTTGTATCAGACAGTAATGGAAGCTCTCAAGTTTCAGTATTTAATGGTCAATATGAAGTTACTGTGGTAGACCCAGTTACAAATGCTTCTACTTCTGTCAGTTTTAAGGTAGACAAATTTAGCATACCTGACAAAAACATCCATCTTCAAATCCTTGGTTAAGTCGTGTGGTGATTATCTACCCACGGACTACCTTCAACAACAATAATAATTAGTTTTATACTCAGATTTAAATTTGAAGCATTGTTTTATTTTGATTAATAGTTGAAGACAAAGGTAAAATGAAGAATTTAGAAGCTAATAGCTAATCCCTTTCGCGTTACAATTTTATAAATTTGTCAAAACTTGTATGAGACATGCAATAGAATACATTTGGGGGAAACAACATTGACCCGTAAATTTACTTAACGCTGAAGATCTTCAATATCAGTTAATGAAGACTTCTTGGTAGAACTAATCACAAGCTGTCCACATGCACCACTGATATCTTGTCCCATTTGCTTTCTAACAGTAGTTCGTATATTATACGTATTTCTAAGAATTCTCTGGAATATTGTAACTTTCTGATCTTCACTAGTTCCAAATTGACTTAGCGTGCCAATTGGGTTAAATGGTATCAGATTTACAACCTGCAATAAATAAATAAATTTATTATTACACATTAGAATTGGGATATATGAATCATTTTATAAGTAGGAAACGCACCACTTCAAACGTCTCGAGCAATTTGCCAAGCTGGTGGGCATGCTGCTCCTCGTCATTCACACCATCGAGCATTATGTACTCGATAAATATCTTTTGCTGACTGGGATACAATACCGCATGAGTTTTAGTAAAGCAATTTTTTACTAAAAGAATTAAAGAATAATAGAAACAAAGAAAAAGAAAAAAAAACTACCTTTTCTTTTGATATTCTGCCAAAGAATTCATAAGTTTTTCTAAAGGAAAAGCCCGTGCTGCAGGCATTATTTTACAACGGATATCTTGAACTGGTGCATGAAGAGACACTGCTAGGTTCAAATTCGGCAAGTCACCATGGAACTTGTTTATTGCATGAATTATGCCAACCTACAAGAATGATATCGATAATAACTTTAATCGCTAAATCTCATGAAAAGTATACAAAGGGCGGTACTAGGTGGAGCATACTGTTGACACGGTTATTTTCTTGGGTGAAATCTGAAATGGATATGCTGTCATTACTCGGATAGCTTCTACTAGTGCAGTATAGTTGTTTAATGGCTCTCCCATTCCCTGCCAACAAGATGATAATATCAGGACAATGTAACCTCCTAATTTTCACTAGGATGTAGCTCAATACATTTCAAGGAATACAAGTATGTGAGGTACTTACCATGAAAACAATATTGCGTATATGTGATATACGTGATGCATGCACCAACTGTTCTACGATCTCTCCTGTAGTGAGGTTACTCTTAAAGCCCATTGTTCCAGTTGCACAGAATGTGCACCCCATTTTGCAACCAACCTATATTCAAGTTCAAAACACATAAATTATCTTCAACAAATCAAATATACATAACAAGTTTGAAATAGACTTAGCACAAATATAGAGTGCTTAGGCGAGAGGCACAGTGAGGCATTCTTCAGATTCAGGTAACCCTAGGAGCAGCAAGGCACACATCTCCAGATCGCACCAACCAAGACGCTACTCCATCAACTTTCACACCTGATATGAAGTAGGCTTGTAATGGGAAAAGGAAGAACTGGCAAATGGGCTATTCTTTTTAAGGCCGATGTTGTTGACATATAAGCAAGGAACTTTCAAACACCTAACGTTCATAATCCTAGAATTTAAAGCAACATACATCTTCTATTCTACTCTGTTACTCTTCTTTTTCTGTTCTTCATCTCCAACTGTATTCTTCACTTCTTCGGTTCTTCGAAGTGTATACTTAACAGTGGATTATTCATCGGACTCTAAACTGATTATGTTCTTCTATATTTCTTCTTCGCCATCTACTACTGATCTACCATTATTAAACTGATACTACAAGTTCTTTACCACCGATTAGTGATTACTACACTGTTACTAAACCGATTCCTAAATTAATAGACATTCAATTTCTACTATTCAAACAAGCAGTAATATATAAGCAATCTGATGTTTAAGCATTCACAAGGTAGAAAACAAGAGGTAGAAGCCATTTATAAGCATTTGGTGAAAAACACATGCCTTCGCTTCACGCCTCGCTTTCATGGACCCTCTGCTGTTCACGCATTTCAAAACCAATAATATACTGAATAACATGTTTGTAAAGGTGTACCTGCGAAGATATGCATAAGGTTGATCTTGGGCCACCAGACCGTTGCTTGCCTCCATATTTCCCTAAACTGGAATCATATCGCATAATCACAGCTTCTACAGATGCTCCATTCTACCAATAGTAAATCCAGAAATAAAACGGCATTAATCAGTATGCATTCACCGCACTAACGAGTACTTTCGAAATCATACTAATTACTACATATAGTTTAAGCCTTTTTGTATCTAATACAACTACTAAGTACTTTGGACTTCACACTAACTACTACATATAGTTTAAACCTTTTTGTATCTAATTTACATTTGAATAATAATAATCTAATTTAATCTTGACATAAAAATAGGGGGGTTTAAACAAAACAAAGAAAAGCCAACGTATTTTTCTGAATGTACACAAATGAACCACATATATTTTCATTCCATGTGATGCCCATCAAACTTTCAAATGTTCTTCCAATATGCACCACATGCTTTTTTTTATTACATACTCAACTTTAAAATGTGTTCCAATAAGGTATGTGGTAATTCAAAAACCTGATGATGATGTTAGAACAACATTTGAAAGTTTGATGTGTAGCATGTGGAATAAAATAAAAATGCATTGGCAGTTTATAGCTTAAACCCTAACAAAGGGTTTAAGCAATAGCAACGTACATTCACTTTCGTCCCAAAGCGCAAACAAACCTGAAAAAATGCCAACGTAGTGACTGATCTTGACGTTTTCGTGCTAAAATGAACCTACACTTTTACAGGAAACATTTTGACCTTGCTTATGTGACTGCGACATGGTACATTTTGCACTATATATTTCGTAACCAAATTGAAAGTGTAATGACTATTTCAGAACACAATATAAAAGCATAATAACTATTATTAACTCAATTTTTTCTAAGAATACCACTGAACTCAAGTTTACCGATTCAACCGGTAGGCGGTAGCCAGTTACCACAATGACAACCTCGCAACATAATTTACAACTTTAACAATTACATTGGTATATTTCGGCTTTCATTGCCTACATTGGGATAAAAGTAAAAGTACATTGCTATTCAATAACTTAAGTAAATATCATAAAAATTAAAAACCCGCAAAAAAAAATGAAGGGAATTTATACCTGCAACTTAACAAGAAGTTTAGTAGTAACTTTATCAGTAGAATCAAGAGCAGATTCAATGACAGAAGTGCATGTTTTAAATTTGGAGCTAAGCAACGTGTATGCTGATGCAGGCAATGATGGAATATCTCTCCATTCACAATCCGGGTTTTGTATCACATATCTATATATACAAGAAAATAAAAAACATATATATTTAAATTACTTTGAACACCCCACAAAAAAATATATAAAAAAATTCAAGATTTATAAAAAAAAAAAATAAAGGTAGAAACTTTACTTCCAAATAGAAGGGATGAATTGAGTATTGATTCCAGCTTTATCAAATTCGGTTCTTATGAAACCAGCATCAAATACAGAACGAAGCGTCATATAAAATGGATGTTTATTTACTGAAGCAAGATTGATTTATGATTTTTATTTATTTATTTATTTAGGGTTCATAAATGGAAGTTTAACTTTTTGGAATTTTGGGTTTTGGATACTTCTTTGTGTTTTGCAATTTGGCCACTACTTTCTATCGTTTTGTTTGGATTAGACCACTTTAGTTACCTCTTATTACATTTTGGAATTTTTAAAGCAGCCTTTCAAAAACGGGTTCAAACTATTCGATTTAACTTGTACTTGGTTGTTCAGCCAGTTTGACTAATGATGGTTTTTTAGTTAAATCAACGGACGGTTAAACCGGTCGGTTTTTCAGTTTTTTCCGATTTAACCGTTTGATAAAAAATCGGTTTTGATTTTTTTAACTTTATTTTTTTAATCAAAGGTAAAAACTTTTCTAAAGATAATTTTGAGTTATTAATTTTGTCATTTTAACTTTTTGTATTGTTAAAACTAAATATTGTTTTTATTCACTTATTTAATATGATAAATTGATAATTTGTATATTTCAATGTCAATTTCAAATAAGTTTCGACTTGATCATGAGTATCCTTTAAATTAGCTCAACTTGACCTGTATCTAATCGAATTTAAATATTTTTTTCAAATTGACCTCAATTACAGCATTAGTTAGGTCAACTTGGTTAAAACATTCTTTAGCTAAGAGTATAACAATCAAATTGTCTAATAACAGAAAAAATAGAACATGATTGTTGTTACATTGTAATATATTTGTTTCTTTTGTTATTTAATTGTTTTTTTAAGTTCCTATTATTAATAATTTAGTGGTGGGAGACATGCAAACATAAAAACGGCACTCAAGAGTTCAAATCTTCGTTTTCTCTCATGGTGGTCGTGACACGGGTAAATGGGGAGTCAGTTATCTATTCGCAATAACTAACATGATATATCATGTTGACGAGTCATGAAATGTTAAATGAAAAACGAAAGCTACTAATTGTGATAAAGGGGTCACTTCTTTATCAGTATGCAATATCTATAAGAATGGCATGATGTTTTTAGTTATATGTGCATTTCATGTGTTTCATTGCATTAATTTTGTGCTAGTTCTAATGATCCCACAATATTTAAGTTTCTTATTTCAATATTTGATTTCATGCTTTGCATCTAGTTCCTTTTTTTTAACGTTCGATTTTGGGCCTGGACTTACAAAGAATCCAGCCAGAGAATTCAGAAAACCCCACAGACTTGTCACTTCAAGGAGGCGAACCCAAGACTTGTGGGTAAAAACCAGGCTTTGCATCTAGTTCGTACTTATGGAATATCTGAGGATCAAAATTTTCAGGAAATTAGAACTGTATCCAAATGGAAACGAACGAAGAGAAATATGTAAACGATCACATATCCATTTATTATGTCGTTATATGTGACACCAAAACTTTGCAAAAGGGTGGGAGCTTCACGTCTACTTCAAAATCCTGATCTATGATCATATTCGCAATAACTATCTAACCATCCAAGGTACAGCATTAGTACTTTGAGAACAAACATATGGTTCAAATCCCTGGCTCGTGTTGTTCTGTGTGCTTAATCTGTGTAGCCGGTGATGGTCAACGTACAAGGTTTCATGAGAAGAAAACAAGATGGGGCTTTCGCAAACTCATATCATTGAATTTGTTTAAGGATGCTGAAAATGATTACCTTTTGGGAATTCTTGTGAATTTGGAGCCGAGGTATTTGTTGTCCCAAAATACGCACAAAATGATCAGTGTTTGTCCATGGTCAAGCCTCCAACGATGATTAATACACATGTTTGGACAATTTCAAAGTTTTCATCTTTGGGTAAGGAACCATTGTACTTTGGGGACTTCAAAGTGGGCCAAGTGAAATGGTATGTTGGTTTCTTTCGATTAATGAAATTTCTTATACAATTTATTGCTAAATCGAATATGTGTAAAAACAGGAAATTATCAATGCATCCTAGAAGATTCAAAACAGGAAAAAACACAAAGCTTTCGATCTTTCTGCGACCACATGATGTTGGTTCTAGTTTGCAATCAGATGAGTGGAGAGTTTATGAAAAATTCAAGATTTGGGTTAATAACCACAAAGCCGGTGGTACCCATGAAAGCAAAGGTAACAGGCACACATATATACTTGGGACATAAGCAATATTACTTGAGCTTTCTTTTGATCACTATCTAGCAGTCACGAAATCAGTATGTTTCTTGATGGTTTGTTTACATTGCAGAAGCTGCCCACTGGTTTTGTAAAGCGGCTGATAGTTGGGGGTTTCCATGCTTTATGCTGTTAAGTGATCTTCATGAGTCCAAATCAGGCTTCTTGTCCAACACGACACTCTTATTGTTGAAGCACAAATCTTGATTGTGGGCATTCTGAAAATCTGGTCTAAATTATCTACAAGAACTTAAGCAGTATGTTTTAAAAAAAGAGTCCTTTTACTTCTCGCAGACTTACGGATAAACAACTAAACAAGGTTTCATTTGTTGAGTATCATTTTTGGTCTTTTGAAAAGTATATATAATTCTAAGGTCTCTCCCAACGGCACTTTCTCACCCCATTCTCACCCCCTATTCTCGCTTTCTCAATTCTACCAATGGCACCATCTCTGCGTTCTCACTCGTTCTCACTCGTTCTCACTTTCTGGGGAGAATGTCATTGGCACTACATGAATTCTGGGCGCGTTCTGGGATTCACTTTCTCTCGAGAACGTGAAGGAAGAGGAGAGAGGCAAGGGGGTGGGGTCTTTTGCACGTTCTGGTCACTGGTTGCAATAAAGAAACAATAGAAAATAAATATAAACAATAGAAAGTGGGGCTTTTAGTTTTATTTTATTTTGGTTTTAAATAAAAATGATAAGTATGTGGTGATGATGTGGAAATAAAAAGTTGAGAATTTGAGAATTTGGTGGTATGGTTGGTAGGGGGTAAATTCTGTGTAAATTCTGGGAGGAAAGGATGATGTGGCGCTGATGTGATAGTGAGAATTTGAGAATGTGTGGTAATGGATGAGAGAGGCCTAAGGCTATATGTATATATGTGGGAATTGGTATGTAGTTCTTATACAAAGTTTGGTTGTATGGTTATTTTTTATTTTTTATTTGTCCAGTTTCTTGTCAATATAGGGTCCCTTGATCCAACTGTCTCACAAGATTAGATTCTTAAGAGACCAAATCATTCATTTACTGTCCCATTTTGTGCAAAATGAGCACGAAAATTGTTTAACAAATGTAAAATTTTCAAGTATCAAAGCAATGTTAAATTACTGAACCATTCTTTAAAGATGATACTAGACACTATGTCAAGCAAAAGCTCCCCAAAAATTACAAGGAACTGAAGGAAAAAAACTAGGTTTAGTACATTAGCTCATATCCATAAGCACTCAAGATACCATGTTCAAGGAAAAAACCGAAAAGGCAGAGCAATGCTCTTGAACATATATAAAAGCATCTAATATTGCATTTATATGGACACAAAAATATATGAAATTTTTTTATTGAAATAAAAAGGGCGATATGGCCTATGGGATCATGTTGGTGAAGGGAAGTTTATGTCGAGTCCAAGGTCCATCCCGTTGTATGCAATAGGAGCGTACATCCATAGATCATCAGAACTCAACAGCTGCAAACACCATAAGATCATAGTTGTTAGATCAACAGCTTGAACTTCTTAATATGAGAAGTAAAATCTGTAAATTTGCCTTATTTTTCACTCACCTTGATTTGAATCTGCAAAAATTTCACATACTGGACAGCTTCATCAAGCATTGTGCTTATATCAACCTTCATTGCCGAAAGAAATATTAAAAACGATTATTTCTTGGTAAACTTGTTTGTTATTGTTTAATGACTGCTTACCTTTGTACCATTAGGGACAAGAGTTTGTAATATTCTTAACCTTTCATTAATTTTCTCTCTTCTTTTCTGCAAGAGACATAGAAAGTGCAATCAGCTTTACGTCCTTGAAAATGGAATTAGATCGAGAATAAATACGTTAAAAAAAAAAAAAATCAGATTACCCACCTTCGCATAGACACTTTGACTATCAGTTGCTGACCCGTTATTTGCTCTTTTCTTGCCATTTGTGTTCAGCATTGCAACTCCTTTTGGCCTTGGACTTGCATCTTGCAATCCATTTGATTCATTATCCGAGTCAGTAATGTTTGTAATTTGTCTATACTCCTTTTGACTCTCACTAAATCTAGGCTTTTTCCAACTCGCTTGGACCTACATTGTAAAGCGTTTAGCAGAGCTCATGACACACATTCACATTCAAGATTTGAACGTTAAAAAGTTAAAACAAATTTGATCCAAGTCAACTTACATCAGCTTCGCTACAAGAACGTTTCATAGAATTTGGCACCAATGTGTTATATTCTTCAAACGCTTGAACAGAAACCCCCTTCCTGCTGCCCATTGAACAAGCAACTGAGGGGTAGCTTTCTCCACTTGAAGTGGGATAAAGAACACTATTACTATCTAGATAACTATCTTCTTGAAACCAAGAAGGAACCTTGGCATTTGTGTTATCAGAAATGGATACCGAATCTTCGTTGATGTCATCAATGTTCATGGTTAGTTCGTTGTGTGGCCAAAATACCGAAGAATCTTGAAAGTTGGGCACTTTGGATGAAAAATTGCCAAGTAACTGCGCCATAAAATCGGCTTCTTCACTGGCATATGTTCCACTAAAGAAGTTCCTTTCTCCTTCTAAAATGGTAGATAGAGGTTCCATTTTTAGTTTCTGAAAATCGAATGAAGGAAACAATGATAGAAGATTTTTTTCTGTTTTGGGTTCAACTGTCAAAAGAAGCTATGTTTGCACAAGTGCTTAGCGAAAACATGTTCAACGACGTATTTATACAACAGAATATTTAGCAGTTGATTGGTTTTGTCTGTATTATTAACAAGATAATGCATTATAAAATACAATTATGTCAAAGTATAGAATTTTAATATTTCATAAAACAATCATTAGAATGTTTGTCAAGCTGCCTAATACAGCTAACATGACCCTTCACAGCCTTTAAAACAGATTATCAAACACGAACACGCTGAAGAGCATAAGTGTCAACAGGGTCATTTTGAGACGGGGATATTAGTTAGTTAATTAGTTAATCTAGAATCATTAACACATTGTTTAATGATATGGGCATGTTGACATTATGTCAATGAGAAGATCCAGTTACCAGATGCAATCTTATAACTAGGATCTTTGTCTCTTTCAAAGCACTAATTGGCTAAACCTATGACTTTTAGAGTTTAATTTGGAGATATTTCTTTCTTGCCTCAGATATGGTACTATATATATTAAGCAATATATATATATAAGCTCTTTATATATAGTAATCAAGTTTATAACATTCTTATTCTTATATTTATATTTTCAGTGCTTATTATATACTCCAAAAACATTCCTACTCATACTGTTCATATGATTAATTGTAGCTACAAGAAAGAAATTGGCTTATATACATGCCCTTGCAAATACGAGTATTTTATAAGAGTATAATGACCATCTATCTTGCGTAGAATTGCAAAATTTGAAAGGTTGATATATATAAAATTGAGATTTTAAAAGTCTGGATGCATACAAAATATAGAATAACAAACCTTAATAAGTTTAATACATTTGCATACAATATAATTGTTTATGTAATCACTAATGCAACAAAGGTTAAGCCCCGTTTATATAAGCCAAAAGATAGATTGCAATTATTATTATTAATTATTAATTAATACATATAGCAAATATTCTGTGAGCTAGCTGTATGTGAGATATATTTTTTCTAGTAACTCTTGAAGAAAAAAAAAGCTCATTTAAGTTATAGTTAATTTAGAGTTGAATGATGGAAAACAAAACAAAATAAAATAAAAACACACACCATAATGAGTCATTGGCTTGATTTTCTTTGTTTTTTTTTTGTTTTTTTTTTTCGTAAGAAGAAAGAACCACGAAACCGCGTGGCGAAATATTCCCGGCGTTGTTTCCGCATTTGGAATGAAAACAAGTCGTCTTTGGATGACGCCATTTAATTCTAGTAGTAGCATGTTTTTTTAACGTTAATTTACTACAAGCTTCTTTTTTTATTTTTTTAATAAAAAGAACACACCTCGTGCAAAACCCTGGCAGTGAAAATGACATAAACATAATATAATAATCATAAATATTTTAAAGAGAGGCCATTGCACGATCTCCATAATTTAAACTATAAATATAAATATATTATTATTATTATTATTATGTGACAACCACCAAACGTGTATATAGTATTTGTATGAGATGAGATGCTATAATAATATCTCTAACTAATTGTATAAAAGGGGTTGTGTGATGTGTTGGCACGTTTTTATGGGTTTAGGAGACGAACCTTTTGCTTAGAACTAGTCAAAATTAAAGGTACTAGATAAATCATCACTTGTTTGTGGCCCTTTGATACACATAAAATTATGAACTAGATAAGGGGATCCATGTATATGTATTGTAGAAGCTCTGCAACGTGGGCCCGGTTAAAGCAATATAGTTTACGTCTCTCGATAAACTTCCATAATCCATACCTATAGTGTGAGTTTTTAAAACCTCCAACTTGACTTGTTATATGTAGAGTTCATCTTTTGTAGTCAAGCTAGAACGCTAGCTTGGTTGTTTATTTTATAAGATTAAACGTACTTATGGCATGTTCAATATATGGTTGGTGATCTGCATAATGTGGATATCATGATATGCAAACCCTCATTTTATTGTTACAAAGAATACAAAAATTGTGAAAATATATAGATGACAGCATAACTTTGTCGTGGGAGATTTTTATTTTAAGACGGCCAACTATGCTACTCCTACTTCTAAATTACTTCTGTTTAAAATAGTAAATGGTTAAAATGAGCAAATCTTTAGAAAAATGTATGCACAGAGAAATTAATTAAACTAGGGTTGAACACCCGTGCAATGCATGGTAAGAGCCATGTGTATTTGATGCGGGTTGAACATGTTTTGCACTAAATGTGACCTGGCATATAATTCCTTACATTGCGTTTTCATTGTCGTCTTAGTCTTCTTTTATTGTGAAATCTGTAAAGATTGTAAGGAAGTTATACATGGCATGATAACGTGTATGCATATTAGCTTGAATTTCTATCATGCGACATGATATATTGAATTACAAAAAGTATTAATCGGCGGAATCTTGATTAAAACTAAACTCTAAATATGATTATCAAAACACATAATGTTATATATTGATGGACATTTATCTAGATTCGGAAACAAAAACCATGCATAAAGTTTTGATTAATGAATTAATACAAACACAAATCATACCGTTGTAGTAGTACACATTATATGAGTAATTGAACCTATACAAACACAAATCATACGGTTTGTAGCACACAACTTATGTTAATAAGAACCATCATATACCTTGTAACAAACCTCTTGCATTCCTTCCTTAGTGAAAGTCGATTCATCCACTTACATTACCAGTATCATCACCACCGGCATCTCCACCATTACTACCACCACCTTGCGAGTTATAATTATGTCTTGAAATATTGTAGTGGTTGTCTATGTTGCTATCAGGAAGAACAACCACGTCTTTGTGTAATGCCCTTCCTTGAACGGCCAAGCAAGAACACAATTGCATGGTTACCACGTAACAACAAAACACAAAGATGATGTATGGGTTATGTCTAAGAAGACACAACAATTATATGTGGATGGAACTATGGAAGTTTTGCATCCTTAAAGAGTTTTACTTATATACTTTACATGATCCTTGAGTGTCTCACCAAGGCATAAATTGTAAAACAGTTACAATCAGATGAGTAATTGGCATCACATATCTGCCCACTTAATGCACTGAAATAGCCTTTATGATTGCACTCATAAATCACACTAATCAAAGGTTCTCATTAACCACACTATTAACCATGCATTCAACACGAAACTCAATTCAGCCCAACTTCATATTATACCCAATATTAACACGAAAACTAATGAACACCAAATAGCAAACACGTATTTCTCATTGTAATGCCAGTAAAAATAAATTTACCACCATGAGTTTAAAGAAGTAAATGGATTTATTGCAAAATTGATTGCAAAACCCATTTAACTTTTAATGTATATAAATAGATAGATAGATTAACATATCACGTACATATTACCCAACTAGAGGGATATCTGCGCAATGTGACGGCAGAGATGGTGGCAACGACGGTGTGGTGGTGACAACGGCGACTGGTGGTGGTGGTACGTGACAACTAGCGGTGACGAGTAGTGTAGATAATTGATATAAATGTTTTATATAGTATTATAGAAAATGAACGTATTTATTTATTGTTTGAAATATTAAAAGTTAACTGCTAACTGAACCAGAAACTAACCAAAACTTTTTTAAGATCAGGTTTAGAGCCGGCTTTTATGCAAGACCACATAAAATGTCAGTAAAAAAAAAAAAGAGCACAGTATCTCTCTGCAACATACTCCAATAAGCAAACAAATAGAAAAATTTTCTTGAAAATTCTAATTTGATCGCGTATTCTGCTTTTCAAGTTTTCTTGGAAAACAAAAATGGAAAACCGGGGGTGTTTTCTCCAACTAAACACGCCCTAGTATCTTGGAGGAACTTGGGTCTATGCAACTCTTGTAACTGGTGTTTTTAGCTAAAACAAAGCAAGTAAAAAACAAACCAACTTTAACAAAAGCAGGTGTTTTTATAATTTGACCAAAAGTAAACATCAACATAATATGCAATCCTTCCATTTTCATGATCCAAGTTATATCAAGAAATGCAGAGAAGCAAACATTAAATCAAATACGGATCTCTAAAAACCATAATGAGATCACTGCTGCTCCTCTTGAGGCAGTTCCTCCCCAAAACCACGTTGTGCTAGTCTGTAATACAGGATACCCATTGTTGCTAAACAAGCCCTGTATGAATGCAAAAATATAAGCATAATTTTATAAGTGACTGTATGTAATGCCAGACATTTTGTGACGGTAATTAGGGAGGTGATACGTATACACCACCTAAAACTGGGATGTGTACAATATTGAAAACACAGTGTACAAGTCCATATAAACATAGTTGGTGCATGGAAAATTCAGATCATGTACATATCACCACCTGTTAAATTAAGCTCGGTCAATGTCACCTGTGTAGCAACCAAGTTTCAGAAATGTTCCAGCTGGGTCACCCAAAGTTTCTTTTGTATAATAAAACCACTCAACTTTATCACTGTTTCAATGTTGTGAAATTATATAGATTAATACTTTCAGAAGCGTATGTGGTAATTTTCCAAGCTGATGCGTGATGCAAGGGCACATTCAGTAAATGTGGTGATACCAGTTGCAAATCATTTTTCACAGCATAAGAAATAACAGTTGAACAAAGTTGAGTGTTCTATCGACAAAAACTTTGAGTAACCTATGTGGAACATTGCTGAAAAGTAGCTGCTATTTAGTGACATAGGCCAAAATACTAATGTCACGTTAATTATAGCCTAAAATAGGAAGATATAAGCTTCAATATCAATGTAAAAAAGTGCATTGACCGACAGTAAAGAAAACGGAGATGAGGAAAATCTCACATGATTGCTATGACAAGAAGTATTTTTCTTGGATCCATTCTTGATGGTCTATGGTGGCGTGAATGGGCTTCATCTGCATTTGCATCTTTTCTAGGGGGGGCTGTAACTGGTAAAGTCGGCAACGCACTTGACCAGAAGGGTAGCAACTTCCTCAAAAACTGATTGCGAAAACCTCCTACAAAATAAATTAAGCTACTATCAATTTCCAATATGGGTTGGGAACAATAAAGCTAAAAAACAAGACCAAACAACCAGTTAATTTAAAAATACATGTACATAAATAAGTAAATCAGTATTTTTCCATTTTTCCTTGTGAGATATATATTGCCCTTCAACTCAAAAGAGGCAAAAAAAACAGCTTTTTTCCTTTTAAAGGCGAGACAAAATTAAGAAGATGAAATGTTAATACTCTCACCTCTCCTCGAGTACTTCTTGCGATTAGCATCTTCATCATCTGCATAATATGAAACCTCGGAGTTTTGCCTCTCAACTTGTAATGCGCTCTTTCTTGTGGTAGCGCCAGGCTGCAATGCACTCTCGGCGGTCAGTTAAGATGGCAAACTAGAGGTTGCGAATAGAGTAGGTTGGGTTAACAGCCAAAATAATCGTCGAGCTGGGTTGTGTCAACACACCAACACTTTATTGCCTTAGATTTTCTTGATGTTTATAAATAATAAAATTATGTTTTAGATAAGATTAAAAAACTAAATTTATAACAAACTTGCAAGGGGAAACTAATTTTGACATAAAAAAACCAATGTGTTTACTGAACTTTAAATAGATTTTGGGTGACTTTTGAACCGTTTGTTAAAACAGATATTTATAACTTACCCAATGACCAGCCAGAAGGAAAGTATAAGCTATAACCCCATACGGACTCATTTAACCCATAAATGAGTGGATATATCTATGTGAACATGACTCATGTTGGAAAAACAGAAAACTAATGATAAAGTTAAAAGAATGATTACATCAAAAGAGTACTTACAACACCAGAAGGTGGGCTTCTCAAACTATTCGCTGAATTAGGAGCATCTATCTCCACAATATCTATGCTTGAAGGTCTGGCAGAACCGTTTCCTACATTATCTTTTGTTCCAGAAGGCTCCGAAGAAGTTGGCCTGGCAGCCAATGAAACTGGATTATTTCCAAACACATTCTTCTCAATTCCAGTCTGCATAACAGAAAATATAAATATGATACAACAGCTACATCTATGAAAAACTTTATGAACAAAACTATGTCGTGTGTATTAAAATTTACTTCTTTAACACACATTAAATAATTGACCAGCTTTCCATGGTAGACCGTATATTCATGTTGGGTTGAGATGTTTACATACAATGACCAAGGCAATTCTGTTGCCTTGTGTACTTCTGTTTCAAATCAATATCAAATACATAATTATAAATTAAAGTACTTTGCCTATTATTTTTTGTCATGCAAATGATTTTCATGGGAAATCAGATGGGGAAACTTACATCCATCCCAACATGTATTACACAAAGTACAATGATGCAAGAATATAACATAGAGAGCCTGTAAAGAGAAGAAACATCCATAATACTGTAGAGCACATTATCTTACGTAACAATAACTTAACAGTGTGCTACTGCCAAGGCACATGAATTCCAGTCAACCACCTTACAGATTTAATAGTATACTTTTACAAACATGCATGCGTATTACCAAAAGATTCATAATTTTACTTACCTCTTCGTTAGTTGCTTAAAAACAAGGTAGCTGATTTAACTCTGTTACAGTTTATATAAATATTCAACTCTACCTTAAGATTAAAAGTCGTTGCTTTATCTCTTTATTTACTTAAAATACAGTAGTTTCTCTAACTCTTTGATTGGTCCATGTTCAAGAGGTTAACCAGATCTCCAATGATGCCCAACTTATTATTTTTACTTCTATATTCAGCACAGAAAAAATAGCTCATCTCATTCCCTCTGTATGCAGGTCCTGAACTAGAATCCTAACGCATTATAAGAAACCATTACTAACCCTGTTTTAGAAAAATAATACTAATACTAACCCACGGAAAAATATCAATGATGCTCAGGTATAATAGTTTCCCATCTTTCTGATTATGAGGTGAAGATATGCGAAATCACCTACGGCCCTTTCCTCTGCCAAGGACTTCCAGGTGCTATTAATCAAAATACCAGCAGTGATATATTCCAACAGTGTATTTTCAAACACATATGAGATGAGGCTCACTGTTGATTATCCTCATATCACAGACACGGCAACAAGTTCGCAATCTAGACACATTCCTTTTTCTTTTATTTTTCAAGGCAGGTTCAAGAAACATTCTTCCAGGATGCAGATTGAGAGCGAAGCTAGTAGTTATAGCAGTCCAGATTCCAGAATCAAATATCAGTCAAGGACCGATATTTGAGATATCGGTTATCGCGGTGGGATAGCGGTGAGATAGCGGTAATGTTAATGTTATGCAATATCTATATATGTATATTACTTAATACTTGATAGAAATATCAAAAGTCAAGCTTAAAAGTGTCAATATTTGAAACATTAGTGTTAATACTTGCAAAAATTAGTGTTTCTTTAAGTTTGGGCCTAAAAAAAAACATAACGCTATAGCATCGCTATTTTACCACTATTTGGACCGAGGAAAGCTATACCCGCTACAGCACCGCTATAGCGCCGCTATTGATAACATAGGAGCGAAGACTACACATTCTACTAATACTAATACTAATACAATAACTTAGACAGCAAGAAGCACAAGAGTAATCACTTTCAAAGAGCAGCAGATACCCATGTCATAATATCAGCTATTAGATACTTTTTCTCCCTATAATCACAGCAAAGGATATAATGCAAAAATCTAAATAGAAATATCAGAATTTGACATAAAATTTAGGCAACCCTATCATGCACATAAATTTCAACAGTTCGTTGAAGTGCAAACTTCTGAACAAAAAAGTGAAATATGGTTCTTCCAAATGGGATTACCTGAACAATTGCTTCCTTCAACTGCGTATGTAAACGGGATCCCGAGTCTTTAACACTTTTAGGAGGCCATATCTGAGAATAAAGTGCAATATTTGTTAATGAGCTATGAGATGAACCAGAATGCCAGATCTAACCAAAGATTACAGTCTGTATATTGTTCGGATCAAATTATTAATGTTTACTTCTGGTGTTACAAAAACAGTAAATAATCTAGGAGTACATCTTCCCATATCACATATGAATCCTGATTGAGATCAGATACAGACATACAGTTTTTGTGGGCTTTTTAGCTTTTATGGTGGAGTTTTTATGTCTGCAACTTCTTAGAGAAGTTGGTGAAATTTTGTGTAAGTAGAAGTTTAATTTTAAAATTTGTCTATTCCTAGAAATGTACCTGTCGACCTTATGAAATTGAGTTTCCCAAAAAAATTGTGCGGTTTAGGCTTATTGACAAACTTCACATGTGAGAACCCACAGGTTATCAATCATAAAGAGTTACCTATATATCTGTAACATTGGTCAGCTGGAGTTACCAATGTCTAATTAAAAATTAGTTTCATTTCAGCTAAACTCTAAATGATAATTGAACTGAGTTGAACAAACGAACCCTTAGATTTCTCAAGTTTCAACATTTCAAAAATATCAACTTTTTTTAGCAGAAACTTAAAAATTTAACAGATAAAATAAAAAAGCAGCACTGATTCACAGCGTTGAAGGAAAGAACAAGAAAAAGTTCCATAAGAAAGGGTCTGCATTTTGTGTATAGGTTAAGTCACTATCATATATTAAGACATCAACTATTGCTCCAATATATTATTTGCTTTCTCATGCAAGTATCGACGAGTAATAAACTAGATAAAGATCACAGATTTTCTCTGGCCTAGACCCTCTTTTACAATAACCAAACACAGTAGACTGGTAATACATCGCATAACCATAAAAGTAAACCTTACCGAAGTTGAACATGCTGGACAAACATATCCAGCTGGAGCAGTATGCGGGGGATAACTTTTAATATTCGAAACTAAGCAATTTGTGTGTATGACATCTGAAAACAAACAAAGACATAAGATCATAAAGTTAATTTCAACAGACCAAGTTTTTAAATTCAATAACAAAAAATGCATGTTTCTCGAGTGCAGAATAACATACGTAAGCAACCCAGGCGTGTCGTTTGAGTATCAACACCGCCTTCTTCGAGCACGACTTGGCAATGGCAACACTTTGTAGGCCAATCATACTCCCCATCAATTACCCACTCTGAGTACGTACGAACCTATATAATCCACTGGTCTCAACCAAACTGACATAATATCGTATAACAACGGGCGAAATGCACCAAAACATATTCAACTTGTCACATCTTGTTATTGTGTGTACCAACTTACAAAACGTCTGTTGTAAGTACCAAACTTTCACTTTTCACTATTAAAAATATCCGAACTCTTATAACTTGTAACCTGCCGACGTGGCAACTTATATGGTTGCCACATTAGCATAAATACACATTACCTAATAAAGACGTAACCCGATACATACAATAGCAAAAATTAAACGTCTGATACATGCAACAGACAGTTTAACATTTGGATACATACAATAGCAAAATGTCACGAGTTGAATACACTTTGGCACACTTCACTCTATTACAAATATCATACTGTGATATATATATATATATATATATATATATATATATATAATAAAAACGTACCACGCAGATTTGATGTTCGGGAAAACATATGCATTCTCCACAAACAGGAACTTTGTGTACAAAGCAGTACAATTTAGTCGCCTACAAGCAACAACACAGCCGGTTTTTCGTTAGTACTTGAACCTTAAAACAATATACAAAACAAAAAAATTCATCACTATCTATGTACCTAATTATACTCGATTCAAACGAATAAACTTATATTAGCGAATTCGGGATCTAAGATCACGGATCATCAGGAAAAGAAAATTAGGCAAATTACATCTGATCTAAAAAAAGACAATATAATAAAAAAAAAATTCAATTTGATCAAATATAAACTAGCGTAGTATAGGTGCAAAATGTATGTAACTAAAATTATTAAAATAAATATATTAATTAAAATAGAATAAAAAAGGATAAATACCTTACGGCACTTGCAGACGACCATCGGAAAATTATTGTAATTATTATTATTAACTGTAACTTATAATATATAAGTTGTAATTTTAATAGCTGAAATAAAAACCTAAAATAAAAACATTAATTTAAAAGTTAATTATCATATCATTATTATAGAAGATACAAAAATTGGGGTTAAAACGGTGTCGTTTAAGATGGAAGGGTTTTAGGTTTGGGGGAAATTAAAATGAAGATCTGATCTGTGAATAAAAGATGATAATTAGGAATTGGATGTGTGAGGAAATTTTGTGATCAGTAGTTGTAATTGGGTTTTAACATGGTGTGTTTGTTGTAACGTTTAATTTCAGTTTTTGTGGGATGAATGAAATAATAATCGGAGTATGTGTTTGTTGTGGACCACCTGGCGGGCGAGCCGAGCGGGCGGGCGGATTAGATCTTGGGAAACTTGTTTATTTTTTTACAATCAGGCTGGCTCGGACCAAAGTTTGTAATTTGTATATGGGATGCCTTTCGTTTTCGTTTTCGTCATCCAACCATTAATTGAAAGGGTGTGTCGAGTGTATTGTTATTGGACTTTAAGTGGACCCGTGCAATCGTGAAATTCATTGTGGTGGATGATTTTTTTAGAAGATTTAAATTTTAGTATACATAAAATTTATAAACTTCATTCGATACTGCATCGAAAGGTAATTGTGGTCGACAACTGGCTTCGCCGACCGCCGGTTCTAGATTGTCTAACACACTAGTATATAAAAATTATGTTTGTTGTTATTACCAAAATATTTAAAAATGATTATGTAAATGAATATATAAATAAATCTATAATATTATATGAAAATTACACCATATTGTTGAAAAGTTACACATTTTTAATATTTGAAATTATTATTTTATCTTTATCCTAACAAAATCTTCATTTGTATTTATCTTATATAGTCAACTCTCACATCTTAAATATTAATTAATACATACATTATATATTTTGTCAAACTTTTCCCATTTCCACAATTATATTTTAACAACGGGATTAACAAGGGTTCTTACACGACATATTCACGATCGCCGCATTGCACGAGTACCCTTGTAATATATAAATAATTGATATGTAAATAACATAGACATTAAAAGGTATTAAATGATAATATAAATAAGAAATACTTAAAATTTTAAAAAATTAAGACCCCCGAAATGAATTATAGGATAGTATAGATTATATTAGATTAAACAATTTATTTATTATTAATCCTTTAGCAAAAGGTTTACATTGGAGAAATTTTGATTGCATGGTATTTGGACTCAATTGATTCTTCTTTAAAGACTCGTCTCAAAACAATGAATACGTCTTTATGTACCACCTTATGAAATTAAGAATGGATTCAACCTCATTATCTATTTCTAGTAAAGTCCTACATAATAAGCCCACAAAAGCACCACATTACCACTTTGATCCGAATACTAATGGTAAATTTATTTCCATCAAATAAATTTATTTCAAAATATACATTAATCAATATATAATATAACTAGTATACATAATTTGAGCAAAAAGTGTATAAAATTTGTTGTGATGTTAGGTTGCATCAAATTTTGGTGTAAGATGCTCAAATATTTAGTGTTACATTAAAATTATACTATATTTAATTTCTTGGTCGGAGATAAACTCATAACTAATGGTAACACCACGTGATGTGCCCATCGGTGTCACATTAGCACCATCCAGTAAACCGTATCCGTAAAAGCATATGAAATAATAATCGGAGTGTGTTATGGACCGCCTGGCGGATTAGATCTTAGGAACCTTGGTTATATTTTACAGTCGGGTTGTATATATGGCTAGCAATGTTTTAAAAAAGCGCTTCGAACCGTCCGATCAAACAAGTTAGACCGGGTTCCGGAGGGATGTCCAGTTTTTTAGGCCCAGTGTTTTTATAATTATTTTTATAAATTTGCGTATACTTTAATGTTATTTTTTTTATTGTTTGTGAACTTTAAAACTTATATTTTGTCATGAAATATCTATTTGGTATTATTTTTGACTATTTTCGTTGGATTATAACAACTTTAGTAGCAAATTTTAAAAAATAAATAATAACAAAAATTAAAAATACCCAACTGGTTGAACCGGCATGTCCGGCCAGTTCGACCTAAAAAACCGATTTTTAAAAACATTGATGGCTAGGACCAAAGTTTTATTGTAACACCCTGTTTTATAAAAAGTGGATTTTCAAAAAAAAACTCAACAATAAATAGTAAACACTATTAAAACATAACGAAAACGTCTTTTAAAAGCCACTTGATTCCTAACGGAATCATAAATACCTAAAATGGTGTTACATGCCACGTATCATCACAATAATTAATAAATCCACAAAATAAATGTCAACCACAATGACAAGGTACTAACAACCACAATAAGGTCTAAATAAATGAAATGCAACTATAGATAACTAAGCCACAATTTTCAAGCTCCACAAGTAGCTACCCATCTCACAATCTACTAGTTCCGCTTCAAGTCATAACCTGAGGGCACAACACATTTTCATAAAACACAAGTGTCAGCCTTTAAGACTGAGTAAGATAATAGGTTAGTACAAAACAAGGATTGCTATTTAAAATATTTCATAAGAAATCATATCACGAATATGTTTAGGCACAACACACATATCCACATAATCACACACATAAGGATTCATCAATCCTATAATGTGTCTAGCAATCCTCAATAATCCATTTTAATCCACTTTATAACTCCACATTAATCCATTTTGATCCACTTTAGGTTATTCCAATTATTCACTACTATAAAGGTTTGTGTGTTGGCGGTCATAGGACCTTACACAAAACCTCACACCCGACTTGATGAGTAAACCTTTCGGTAGTCCATTGACGTCGTTACGGATAGACATAACCATATCCACGAGTAATCTGTTGCACACTAATAGTCAAGCACGCCACCCGAAAATACTCTACCACTTTAGATTGTGTCACACGGAAGCATGTACTGTACTTGATGTGTCCAATTATATACATATTTTCCACATCGTTTTAGGGCCGTTTTGTACTTAAATGTGAGTTAATTGCATGAATATTCGCTACATTTATTGCATATTATGTGATTTCAGGTCCGGGGCATGTATATTGGATGAGAATAGCTCTAAACGACTCAAGGAAGGCTTAAGGAAGTTCCTCGATGCAAACGCGAAGGATTTTAATGAAGAAAATGAGTTATGTTCTAAAGGGAATAAATTGCGCCGCAAGTACATAACGCAAATAATTCACAAAGACTTGAACTAAGAAAAGTTGTGCCGCAAGTCGTGGAGAGAGAAATGCTTTCTTGGAAGAAATTGTACCGCAAGTTTACTAACTTGCGCCGCAACTTTAGGTCGGCTCAGCTAGGGACTTTCCAAAATCTAAAAATACAAGCCATAAACCCTATTTTTCGTACAACACTTCCTCATAGGCGAATTTAGGGTATTTTTAGGGTTCTTCTAGCTGCTTAAAAGTCTTTGAAGATTACAAGGTTGCTTGGAGGATTAGAAGCTTTCGGTTAACGATTTCTTGCGTCCTTTGCTTATTTTTACATTGGTATACTATGTTCTTTTACATTATTACTCTTAGTTTTTGTTTCTTAGTTATCTTAGTTATGAGTAGCTAAACTTTTCATGATCTATGGAGATGAAGTGACACAATTGAATGATGGTTGCATAATTTTATGAATTCAAGTTGATTTAATTTGACGTTGTGTCGTGATCTTAGTTTATTAATTCCTTATTACTTATCTTTTAGTTTGTTGGTGATTTATGCATGATTTTAGTGGTAGCTAATCTTGTGTATGAGTTATTTTGATTGCTTAGGTATAAGTAATTGGTTCTATGCATGGTAATGGTGGAAAATAGTTAATAGATAATAAGAATTAAAGAGTTAATGATTGAGTACAATCAAAAGACACAATTGTTATCTAAATAACTAAAACAATTAATTTATTAGGAAAATTGTAAAAGATGTCTTGGGGTACCGGTCTTTATGATGGAGCTAGTTAGTTAAGGGAATTCAATAAAGTAACGAACTTGACGGGTACGGGGTGAGTCTTTGTTTCATTCTCAGTTATTAATCAACATATTTGAATTTGGTTTTTACTTATATGCAACCGGAGTTTATTGTATCATGGATTTGAGGTAGATGACTTTTTAATATTATCGTTTTTCAACAAACTTTCAGATTAATTCCTCGGAATTACTAACTTATTTGCAATCGCACTAACTGATTTCCAAAAGCAAAGTGACATTGGGTCATAAAACCATTTTTTAATTAGCATCACATTAAATCTTTTAAGTTTTTGAATAACAGTCTCTGTGGACGATCTGGACTTACTAGTTTTCTATACTTTATGCGATCGAGTCCACTGCCCCGAGTGTGTGAATGAATCAGTTGACCAATAATTCTTGTTCTTAATTTTTAAACTAAATTTTACACATTAAGCGTAGATGGTTATGGTTATAAATAATAAATAAATAATAGAAAAGAATAAGCCGTGTCAAATACATGAGCTTACGACATTATCAAGATAAAATTAAATATATGTAACCAAAGAACCTTGTAAATTAATGTGAAAATATACGGGAAAAGAAACCGGTAATTTCATATATAAAAAAATGCAAGTAAAATTAAAGTAAAATAATGTAATACCTGTAACGACTCGAAACTTTTTATTTTTTTTTAAATACCACTAGTCGCGGCGCGATCAGTGTTACTCGCGACGCGATCAAGGACTAAAATGGGCTCGCGGCGTGACACAACTTACCTCGTGACGCGAAGAATATCATTGACCAAAACTTATTTGAAATCCTTGATAACTCGCGACGCGATGGACCTTCCTCGCGGCGCAAGATGCTGCAGAAAACCAACATGACCATTTTTGACTTTCAACTCAAAATACAACCAAATCAAATCATTTTAACATTTCCAAAACACCCATTAACTTGGCAGAAAAACATGTTGAACGACTACAACATTTCCATCACTTACAATCATCCAAAAACAACGTTTATAAGACTAACGGGTCACTTACCCGCATTTACCCAACATGACAACATATACACTTTTACACTACAAGAACACACATCACATATACGTTTAAAATATTTTGACCACTTTATTTGACCATACATTTTAAGTACCAAAATGATACAATGACATCAAGAGCCAAGATAATAAGGAAGCGACTATCTTTCTACCACAATTACCATCATCCGCAAATAGTATTAGACCTTCAAGTCACAATTCAACTTCAAACCTTAATAAACTTTAACCAATGCTCTTAATTCCGGAATCACCTATAAAAGGGTAAACAACTAAAAA
>JAOXNX010000019.1:13180795-13192862 GCA_028566075.1 Solidago caesia
GGATTCGATAAAGTAACGAACTTGACGGGTACGGGGTGAGTCTTTGTTTAATTCTCAGTTATTAATCAACATATTTGGATTGGGTTTACTTATATGCAACCGGAGTTTTGTGTGTCATGGATTCGAAGTAGATGACTTTTTAATATTATTGTTTTTAATCAATTTAAATTGATTTTCTACTGTCTAAGGACAAACTTTGCCCCGGTCATACCGGATTCCATCTTTAGATTTTAATTTAGTTTTTAGCTTTCAAAATCAAAGTGACGTTGGGTCATAAAACCAATTTTTAGCATCACATTATCTTTTTGAAGTTTCTGAATAATAGTCTCTGTGGACGACCTGGACTTACTAGTTTTCTATACTTTATACGATCATGTCCACTGCCCGAGTGTGTGGATCAATCGGTTAACCAGTAATTCTTGTAGTTAAACACTTCACTAAAGCAATAAACCTTATTGGAAGAGCTACAAATTGTCTTGAAGAAAATCCAATTCAATAAGAGCGTAGGGATGGTGAACAGAGTGAGTGCATGCCCTTGTTAATAGGGAAATGATTTGAACATGGTCATGATTGTATCCTAGTTAAGCTTAGTTCATTTTGAGTCAAAAAGGCTCATATTTCGGGATAACTTGTACACGTAAGCTTTTTCTTTTTTCAAAAAGCAATTTTTTTCAAATAAAAGTACATGAGAATAACCTTCCAAGGTAACAAATTCCTCTTAAACTACATTGCCACTTTAAAAACACATTTCAAGTAATGCAATATCCATTTTGTTAGTTTTCAGTATTATAAAAAAAATTCACACATATTAATTTAAAAGAATAAACACATTAAATAAGACTCTTTTATAAAAAAGAAAAATGAGCAAACATATTTTTTCTTGTTTGGAAAAAAGTTTTTGAATTAGATTTATGTGATCTAATCAAGATTTTTTTGCATGATCATCTTTTTAAAAAAAAAATTATTTTCCTAATTACTTTTAAAATATTCACCTAAAGCTGCACAAATCTAAAATTTCTCAAAAGGGGAGTGCCAACGGGGATTCTCGCCAAATTCTCATGAGAACGTGAGAATGCCATTGCCACTGGTCAATTTTTCACCAAATTCTATAGCCCCCGACGTTTAGAGAACGAGGAGAACGTGCCTCATGTACGGAAGGGTGAAGCCAGGTTTGTTTTCAACCAATCAAAGTCTTTTTTTTATTTCTTTATTTTTGTATTAGAAATAACAAATATTTGAGAATGAGAGTATTGTTGGTAATGGGTGTGTTCTGGGTAAATTTTGAAAGAAAGAAATGATGTGTCGATAATGTGACATTAAGAATTTGGGAAGAATGATGACATGGTTGACACACCCCTAAATATATTAGAGTGTCTTATCATTAAGCCAACCTTACTTTTATTCTTAAATAAAAAAAGGTTGTCTAATATATGCCCTAAAATACATATAAGATGCGATTAATGTACCAAATATTTTTTTCGAAAAATAAAAAGGTTTCAACATTCTTATTGAATAATGTAATCTTCAGTTTTCGACAAAATAATTAGTGCATTAATTGCATCTTATGTGTGCACTTAAGACACATATTAGACAACCTCGTACAAAAAAATAACATTCACATTTAACATATAATATAATCTAATTAAAACTTAAAAAAAAAACACACACATAAGTAAGACCTTGTTTCTTTTTTACTTAATAAACATAATAATTAAGAACTTAATACATTAAGTCAAATTCTATGTTTTTTTTTTTACTTAATAAATAAAAATAACCGTTAGTTATCTATTTATTACTTAATACATAAAGACATCATTCAGCCACTTAATATACTCAACACTTAATAACTATAAAAAAAAAAAAAAAAAAAAGGGGCCCCTAAGTGAAAAACTCAAAAATCAAAATACAGCAGACTTCAACAAGCCAAGTTAGGAAATCAAAAGTATCGCGCTTTCGGATCGAAATAGAATCCAATCCTTCCTTATAAATAGTAAAATACCGTATAAACGCCCAAAATACATCTCCAAACAACAAATTCAAAACCTTAAATTCAAAATTCAAAACCCATTCCCCCTCTCCCTCTCTATCTCACTCTCTCTCAAAACCCTAACTACGATCACCGTTAATTTCAAATGGCGGCAGCGGTGCCACCTGTCACCGGAACGGAACTCACAAGTCCACCCACCGACGGCATATCCAACCTCCGTTTCTCTCATCATTCTGATCATCTCCTCGTTTCTTCCTGGGACAAAGTATATCCATCTATCTATATCTCCCACTCACTATTTTTCATTTTTATGTTTTTTAGAAAAAAGATAAATTATAAATTTTGTTGATTTTTAATTTTTCAATATCTAGTTTTAAGCCTATTACTATTACCTTGTTTGGCAATAACATTGTTTAATTTGTAGTAGTCAATTGTTGGCAAATTTAATCTGCTGTTTTTTTAAATTAGGGTTTCATGTTATGTTATTTGTTACTATTGATGATAATTGAAGTTTGGTCATTTTGTAGTTATTTTTAAAAAGGATTAAATTTGTGAGAAGGCTCTCAAAATTGGATCAAATCGGCATTATAAAAACTTGTTTCTGCATCAGAAAGATCCGTATTTGAATCAATTTTTTTGGTGTGCGTCTTAGATTGCGAAAATGTGATTCACATTACGAACTTTTGTCAAAAACATGAAGCATAAAAAAATGATTGGAAACGATATATGCAACAATGATACAGAGCTTGAAATTAATGATTATTTTTAATCTAAGCCGGAAATTGTCATCTCAGGAATTCGGTGCTTATATTTGATCCTATCTATATGAATCATGGATCATGGACATGTATGTATACATGGAAACACACATATTGACATATTGTATTATAGTAAAGTTGGTAGGTAATAAGGATCATGACCATTTTTTGTGTTAAGTGGAGAGTTTTTGCACGGTGGTCCAGTTCTTGATTGCTGTTTTCATGATGATACCTCTGGTTTTAGTGCCAGTGGTGATAATACTGTCAGAAGGTATGCTACACGTTTATATCATTATATTCAACATTGGTGTGTATCCCAACTGGATCATTATATTACCAAGGACCAGCAATGCCTTCTGCAAAGTGGTGCAAGTATATGGTATTACATTTTCCTTTATTCAGGCCCAACTCTCAAGAGTTGGGATCCAAGAGGTGCAAGTGCACAGGAACGTGCTCTTGTAGGAATGTATACTCAACCAGAACGTGTTTACTCAATATCACTCGTTGGCAATTGTGTAGTTGTTGCAACTGCTGGACGTCATGTTAATGTGTATGATTTAAGGAATATGTCTCAGCCTGAACAACAAAGAGAATCTTCTTTGAAATATCAAACTAGATGTGTACGCTGTTACCCTAATGGAACAGGTTTGAACCTGATTTAATAATTACTCTTATGTTATCTTCGGCTCTTGGTCTCAATCAAATAAAGTGTATATATTGCAGGTTATGCACTTAGTTCTGTGGAGGGTCGTGTTGCTATGGAATTTTTTGAGCTTACTGAGGCAGGTCAATCCAAGAAGTATGCATTCAAGTGTCATAGGAAGTCGGAAGCTGGAAGGGACATTGTGTATCCTGTAAATGCTATCGCCTTTCACCCAGTGTAAGTTATTTGTACTGATTATTATTGGCAGAAGTATATATTAGGCTGTTTTAAGGCCAAACCCATTTTCATGAACTCGTAATCTCATGTTAGTTTGCTTAGTATACAACATTAAACTAATGTGACTGTGTCATTGAAAAATCTTAAACTTTGCAGGTATGGGACATTTGCAACAGGTGGTTGTGATGGCTTTGTAAATGTGTGGGATGGAAATAACAAGAAGAGGCTATACCAGGTACACGTTGGGTTATTACATTACTTTATGTGGTGAGTGGTGACAATGAGTTTTAGCAGTGTTAACACTTCGTATTGATGATCTGCATTCAGTATCCAAAGTACCCGACAACTGTTGCTGCCTTATCTTTCAGTAGAGATGGCCGTTTGTTGGCAGTTGCATCAAGCTACACATTTGAAGAGGGAGAGAAACCGTAATATTTCATCTATATTGCACAACTCAAATATATGTGTATCTGCAGATCTGCTCAAGTTTTGTTAGTTAATAACTCTCATGTTTGTTTTGCAGTCACGAACCAGATGCCATATTTGTGCGTAGTGTGAATGAGGTTGAAGTGAAGCCAAAGCCTAAAGCCTACCCAAATCCTGCTTCATAACCGGTAATTGGAGCGTAGGTTTAGTTTGAAATGTATGAGGATTGTATTGTATTTTGAATGTAATTTTTATCTTCTTTAGAAAAAGACAGTTATTAAGTGCGTTCTAGTCCGCTGTGTGTGAAGGTTTATAACGTTCAGCCTGTGTTGACCATAAATCCATAGTGGTTTGAATTCTACCACCCCAGGCTGAGAAATGGCTTAAATTCAGTGTGACTTTGCTTCTTTGCTTTCTGATTTTTATAACGCGAGTATTGATTAAACTCTAAATATTATCTTTAAAAGTTTTGATATTTAATCATATTTACCCTTTAGTTGGCAGTCAATACTCTTTTGAACTGAATAACTTGTAAAGCAGTCCAGGCCAATATAAACATCAGCTGAATAACCAAATGTACCGATAAACATCAGCTGTGATAACCAAATGTACCGATAAATACAAAATTTTATCACTTTTCAAATTTTGGTTGAGTTCAGACTTTTCTACATGTTTCAGGTAATGTGCTGGGATGATTTTGATATTGGTTCTCCAGATTATTGTTTTTGTTTTGAACCATCTCCGATTTTCATATAAGCTTTTGAATGTACAAAAACATGCCAAAAATCCGTAAGTCTAGACATGCCTAATCGACTCAATTATTTACAAATGAATTACACTTTCTTTCCTCGTCTCCACTTTCAATCTTTGCCTAATATCTTGATCTCCTTAGATATGTTTAAGCTAATAAATTTTAGTCACATATCATTTTTGTATAAATATTCTTTCTAATAAGAGAAAGCATACATCTTTAATAAGTTGGCTACGATTAATCACTATGGAAGTTGTCCCATTTTCGTGAAAAGTTAGAACGAAGTCTGGTTTACATCGACTAACTTTGCTCATTTCATAAGTAAGCAACATGTTACTAGTACTCACCCAAATTGTCCGCATAATCAAACCTAAATAACCAACTTGGCTCAGTTTAGCAGGCATCGACTTTCAGTTAGAACCTTCCGAACTGAGCCTGATTTAGGTCTGACCTCTGTTCAAATTTGCATGAAAACCGTGGATTCAACAATTTTGCCAGAAATAGGTTCGAAGGTAAAGACACATATTACTTTCTGAGATTCATATGATCAAATTAGTCAGATTACACATTACAGAAAGTCGCCCTTCCCCCTGTATGACAGTTTACAATACTACTGTATTACCCGATCACAAATTTTGGCACTCCTGCTATAAGTAGACCAATACAATACAAATCGGGTTTACCACGACAACCAGGTTCACCAAAGCCGTCCATGGACCACTTGCAGTTCAAATTCTACCTCCATCCAGACGGAGCGGGCTGTGCACCACCTGCTCCTGCTCCTCTCCTAGCTGCTCTTGACTGGGCCAGAATCTCATCATAGTTCTAAACATTTTGAAAACAAAATAAAAAACGGTGGCAGGTGGCAAAAGAGACATAGAATCCAATTAAATGGAGAATAAATATATACAACAGAACTTACCCGCTTATCAAAAGCATTATCTCTTGAGCTAATGATTTTGTCGGCAATGCCATAATCAATGGCTTCTTGTGCTTGGAAGTATTTGGGCCGCATGATGTCTTTATTAATTTCGTCTTTTGGTTTTCCAATTCCTTTTTCAAGGAGCTCCAGAAAGTAATCTGTGTTTGTGTCCAGCTCCTTCGCCTTAATCCACATGTCTATAGCTGCCCCACTTGATCTGTTCACTTTAGGTAGATATAACTTTGCTGAAATGCAAAACACACAAAAATGTAACTAAAATTAGAGATCGTAAAATATTGGAATATTGAATGAATATTGGAACATGAACAGAAAACATAGAGAGTTCAGCAAATGAAGATCTTGAATGGTATTTTGCTTAGTTCTTTAGAAGAAAAAAAAATGAGAACATACTAGACGAATTTGGCTGCATTGCACGATGTCCTTTGGTTCCAAGGGCTAATAGCATTGCTGCTTGACCAAATGCCATGCCACAATTGACCGTATACACTTCTGACTTGCAGTACTTCAGGTGGATCAAGAAAATAAACAGATTGTTAAATAATTCTGTTAACTGCCCACTTTTTTTTAACTAATGATTATAAACAACATAGGATTACTGCTTACAGCCATCATGTCTGCAATTGCATATGCCTCTGTTTCAGATCCAACCGTCTCCATTTTGTCATTCTACACAATGCAATATATGAAAAATCATATCACGAGGATAAAGTTAGAATGTTTCAAAATCATACAACGGAGCATCACCTGTGTTCCAGATGAATTGATGTAGAGATATATAGGCTTAGAAGGATTGTCGTAATCCAAAAACATAAATTGAGCTACAAGAAGCTCAGTGACTGCTGGAACAATCTAGAACAACAAAGTTGAAAAGATCATTATAATTAGAGTTGAAACCAGGGGTCATAAATGAAAGAATCAGAGAAACTGTCTTACAGGCATTCCTAGATAGCAAATTCGAGCATCTAAAAGCAATGATGGCAAATCGGGAGGAGCACTTCTAGGCCTTCCAGCAGCTCTGCCGCCTCCACTATACATGCTCACACTCATACTGTATTTTGCAGGACCCTTGTCATGCATTCCTGATAGACTCCACATTCCTCCATGATTCAAGTAATTATGAGAGGATGAGATAGTTTCCTGCGGAAAAAAAGGCTAAGTTACACACAATAGGATGACCAACTTAACCGATAAGTAGTAGTTTGATTTAAAAGAATGAGACCTCTGTGACACTCTCCGATTGCCGCCTTATGGGACTATCTTCAGTCATGAACATGTCCATTTGTGAAGGACTAAGACCGTACAGATATTGAGGAACATTCTTGTAATTGTCCATCACTGCAAAGGTAAAGAAAGAAAGACACGGGTAAGTCTTGCTAAAATCTCAGCTTCATTCTGATAGTAATATTAAGAAACAGACAAACAACCTGATAAATAAATGATACATCGCTCAGAAAAACTAGAAATCCAGTTAGAACTAGAGGTTCTGGTTTTCTTCGGGCTAATATAAACCTATAGATAGAGAATACATTATGGGTTTCAGAGTGGCATGGAAGTCAACTAAACACTACAACTTTATCTTTAATCCATTAACCTCATCACAACAAAATTTGTCAAAATTGAACTAAATTCCTAAATGTAGTATTGTAGTTGTTAACAAGGAAAGTCATGCTCAGTGCCAAGATGACTCGGCAACAATTCATTAAGAACGCCCAACTACATACGTATAATTTATGAATTTACCTTGGATGACATTAAACAATAATCTCAAAAACCTTTAGATGCTATCAAACACAACTGTATAATAGTTTAACCCTTATCATTAAAATCAAATCCGCATGTCACAAATACCACGGATGAACACAAATTTTGATTTACTTATCAGGAACATGACCTAAAGTGAAAGATAATATCATATATGCACAGCCAGTCATGTCATTAAATTCAAGCAAGAAGATGACAGCTGTTAAACGCAGCCCGCCATGTTCTTTTTTTATGCTCACAATCACACAGTCACCGACTATTCCTGGTTTTATAAATAACTCATGTAGTTCTCCTGTACTTCCCCCAATACCCTCTAGTCTCCAATGAATCACGATTTTACATCCTTGTAGCTTCTTAGAGCAGTTGAATCTTTTGCTGGTAACATTAAAGACACAGTAGCTGCTTAATTATGCATATCTTCAAATAAAGCAATAACTTTGAGATAATAGGAGCATTTATTCAGCCATTTTAAGTTCTTCCTAACAAAGTGGTTCATCATATTGCTTTTACAAAGTTGAAACTCTAGGTATTAGAGGAGGCTTAATCTAACATAGTGAAGTTGAGTTTAAACGGAGTATTAATCTAACGAAGCTAAACTACAAAAATAGTGTACTAGAGTTCAACCGAGGCTTAATCTAACATAACTCCAAAGCTCCCACAAGACACACCGACCATTTTGGATGCCCCCTAGCCTCAAAGTAAATACACTGCGTTGTGCTTTCAAAGTGCTTTCAAATTGCTTGATACGATGTTCAATTAAAATACACATATGGTATAGTTAAAGAAACTAAAATATTGAGAAAAAAAAAAGGGAGTCTACCAATATGACACAAGACGGAAGTTCCCTTTTCACTCAACTTCACATTAATGATTAGGCAAATGTTCATACAGGAAGGGGTCAGATAGAAAGCCTTTCGGTGCTTCCATGTTTCACTGCCCCACCCGAAAGGGGTCTAATGTTAATACACCTAGTTGAGAAATCATTTCTAAACTTCCTACTTTAGAGGTTAGACCCCTTCGAACCGGAACCTCTCACCCTTATCGACTAGTATTTATAATTTCTATCATCTAGCTCTCCCTCTTTCATTTTTTCTGTAGCTCATTTTATAATAAAAATCTCTAAACCTTAAAGTAATCATTTCGGGGATTTCAATTCATATATATATATATAACAAATAATAATTAAATCTAAAAAAAGAAAAAATAATAGAAAAAGAAGAAGAAGAAGAAGACATACATCCATCTTTAAGGTTTCCTTCCCTAAACTGCTTAGGTATATAATCCAGTGATTTACCACCGCCACCAGCAGCTGCTGCAGTGACCAGAGACCTAACACACCGTCGGGTAACCCTAACATCTTTCCTGAAGATGAAGGAAGATGATGTATTGTTGTATTGAATAAATGAAGACTTGAGGGACGCAGTGTTTGTTTCACGATTGCTTTCGATTGCTGTCGGAGGAGAAGAAGATAGAAGTAACGACGACGTCGCCATAACTCACTCTCAGGGTTGGAAATCTCTACTGTAGATTTTAATTTTATCTGTCTTTTTATTTATTTATTTATTATTTATTTATGTGATTAGAAAGAAAGAAAGAAAGAAAGAAAGGAAAAGACGATGTGTTCAGTTACCTTCCTTCCGTTTGTTTCTTTAACATGGGCCTGGGGGGATGGAGTTGGGTTTTCATTTTGGTTTGGTTTGGGTTGGGCTTGGCCAATTTATTCTGGTCCTAATCTGCCCAAAACGGCTATTGGCTATTGCTATAATCTTTGGGTTTCATTGACATCACATGGACGGACACGGACTAGTTTATTAATGTTCTTAAGCACGTTGGTTAAGGAGAAATTGATTGACATCACATGGACTAGTTTATTAATAATGTTCTTAAGCACGTTTGTTAAGGAGAAAACTGACATGAAATGATACAAGTAACTTAAATATAATGGAAAATTAAAAAAAATAAAATAAGATTTATTGTTTGGTATTAACACAGAAATTAATCTGAGTGAAAAAAATAAAATCAATTCCGATCTTCGGTAGTAAAGGCAGAGAAATGAAAACGAGTTTTATATACAATTAGGGGTGATCAAAATTTGGTTTCAACCCGAAAACCAAACCAAATTGAAACAAAAACCAAACCAAATTGATATTCGGGTTCTAACCGAAACTGAATTCGGTAATGGTTCTTGTTATGATTTTAGTTAGAAAATGTCAATTCGATTTAAAACAAATGCCGAATATTATATATAAATTTTAAATATGTTTTGTAAATTTAAGTTAGCTATAGTTTAACAAACACATTTTGAATGGAAACTCAAATTTGTAAGTCAATGTCCGAACAGTAATTAATTGTATTTTTGTGTTGGCAACAGAAATGGTAAGGAAATTAAAACCGAAGAAGCATATATGAAACGTAACGCATGACCTCATATTACTTGTACATGAAACCATACCTTTGCAAATGATTTGGTATTACAGGTGTTACATACACAAGTGCCCTTTATGTATACATTACCAAACTTTGACCAACCATATCTCATTTGACTTTTTTTAGACCACCTGTAGAGATAAAATTTTCAGTTTTACACATACCCTAAAGTTGGTGACACGTGTGTACTAAAATTGATTCACATAAAAATAATAGAATTAATAAATTGCATTGTCAGTACAGAATTCTCGTCGAGTGAGTTCATTGTCAAAATTATCAAGGTTTATGAATCGAACACTCCAAGCGGCCATGCCTCGACGTTTATTGTTGCAAAAGATACTACTTTTGATACACTATACTACGTCGACCACTAGTTGACGTGTCGGTTTTATAAATACTTGAATGACTTAGCTTACTTAAGCATGTATGTGCAAGACTACAAGTAACCCAACTTAACTATCTATCACAAACACCATATATAAACGTGTTAATTGTTTTTCACGCACAAACAAACAGCTGAAGTGATAAAATATGTAACAAGAAAACTATACGCCAAATATGAGAACAAGTTATTACTCACAAGAAAACAAATCGAATCGAAATGAATAAAGGAGGTCATCAAGCAAGTATAATTAGTGATGGGGTGGCAAAGTGTGAGTAGAATACATACAATAGATAGATACATAGTATGTATGTATATGTATATGTGGCGTATATTCCAATTAACCAATAACTTGCTGCCAAACAATCAATCCGACCATACACGAAACGGAACTCCAATGACGTGGCACTTTCAAACCTAACATATCTTCCACGTGCCATTATACCACTCCACTCCTTTTTCAGTCTTCCGTCTCCATATCACTTTCCTTCCTTCCTAATAATTAATGAAGATTGAACTTTGAAGCCATTATACTAATTAACTAAAAGAAAACAAAGTGTTTGTTAGTAACAACCCATTTCGATAATAAGTATTTATTTGTATAAAAAACATTTGCATCTTATTGTTAGAAAATTCAATTGAATGATGTTTTATATATAAAATATTACATTTTATGCATGTAATAACGTATTAGTAATAATTTTATGCTAACATTAATGGAAAATAAAAAGAAAAGAGAAAGAGATAGTAGTTTTACAAAAGATAAATAGTTTGTTTATTAATTTAGTTCTAGTTTTAGTTTTGAGATTAAGATTATTTTACCAACAAGTATATTGTCGTTCTAAAAATAAAAAAAAAATAAAAAAAAATATGTATACATGTATATAAGGAATTAAAAGGTTAAAAATATACATCAATGATTTATATCAAAAAGGTAATTTCTTGATTGATTTGTCATATAGTAAATGTATTTTATTTTATAATCATATTTAAATAATAATAATAATAATAATAATAATAATAATAATAATAAAAAATTACAGGTTGACATGTATCTCTGTAAAAAGTCTTTATATATATTGTATTTTTAATGAAACATGTTTTCACAATCTCTTAGGGGGTGTTTGGTTCACAGGAATTCCTAGGAATTCAATGGAATTAGAATTTGAATTCCATTCCTTTACTTGTTTGGTTGGAAAAATAATGGAATTAGAATTGAAAACTTTCCTTCAAATTCCTTAAAACACAGAATTTCAAATTCCTTCAATAAACCCATGAAAAGTTTTCAATTCCATTGGAATTCACTCATGTTTACTAAAATAACCTAACAACTAAACACCAAGTAATAAGAAATCTGATATAATGGAAACATGTCTGACCTCTTACCGCCGGATATTGACCTCCATCACCATCCCCACCACCACGTCTTTACAATCTTTTAATCCTTGAATACCTTGAAAATTGAAATCATGATTCAACTCAACATTATTGGGCTAAAGAGTAAAAGGGCCATGTTTGATACCAGATAGAGGTGCTCAAAAATCGGGTTTTGTTCAAACGGAACCCGACTCGAATCCGAACCGGTTTCTAATCGATTTTTGGTCAAACGTGGACCGGTTTTTTATCGGTTTTTTTCCAAAACCGATCTCTACCCGATCTGAATACCCGAATACCCGGTTTGCCACATATACACTTTTACATGATTCGATCAAAATAACAAGTTACTTACATACAATGCACATGATTAAAGTT
>JAOXNX010000019.1:13229690-13239997 GCA_028566075.1 Solidago caesia
CATCGTTATCGAGTGAGTTTGTGTTTGCATGGTGACTTCTATGGCTATATTTCCAAGAGAAATAAGGGGTAAAGAGAACAGAATGGAGTATGAACCCAACAGTGTCATCAACCCATTGATATTCACTAAATGCATGATACCCACATTCTGGCCAATGACCCATAAGCCAGTGAGGATGCTAGCTTGACAAAACCAGTAAACCGGCCATGCTAAGATAGCTAAGGAGGTTGGGAGAAGAGGAATATAAGAGTTTGCGAGGAAGTAAAAGACGTACGTAACAATGAGATCATGAACTACATAATAAGATGAACTGATAACGGATCGTTTGAAGCAATGGGGAGGAATTGCTTTCTTTAGATCACCCAACGAGAAGGGTGGATCAACCGGGACATGTTTAAGGACATCATTAACCTGATCCGACGAAGCCATCATTCGACCACCTGCTCCCATATTTCTGGGATAAGATTTTTGTAAAAATTTGTTAGTAATATATGTTTGTGTTGTGTTGTTTTTGGCTGGTGAGTATATATCTTTATGAATATTATGATACCATATGTTTGGTATATATATATATATATATATAGTTTAGGTGTAGTCAAACTAGCTAGCCGGATTAACTTACTGAGATAAAACTAACACACCTAGCTATCGATCTAGGCATGTTAGGAAATTGCGTAGGCGTTCTCAACTATTAGAACATGTGGACGTGATTCTTGAAATGAATTTAGGATGTATATTATGACTTTGTATTTTAGCTCAAAATAAGCATATGGCATTATTTATTTCAACTTTTGTGTGTTGCAACAACTTGGTTTGTGTCTTTTACTTTCAAGTTGAGATTGTTTTAGTAGTAGTGATGGGTATTTTTGATGGCTCATACTCACTCTCGAGTCAAATTTGATAGGCCAGATTGTCATATGCTCCCATTATGTATCAATACTATTCTTAATACCGGTATAATACATGGATTGATTATATATATATATCGTACGGTTGATTTTACTTTTTTAAAGAAATTAATATTTAAATATGCTCCATCATATGCATTTGACCTCTCCAATAGTAGCCTAATAGCGAAACACATGTATCATAAAAATATTAGTCAAAATCTAATATTACTTTTATCATTGATAATGGTATCACCTAATCTATTGTCGTGGTAGTGAAACATAGTTCGTGTCATTTTAAATAATAAGTAATATTAAATTATAAGTTAAAAACATAAATATAATAATATTATTTATTTATTAATTTAACATATCTTATGTATTAGATTAAATAAGTATTATTTATACATATTATAAATAGCAATATATTGTAAAATATAAATTAACACTAAAAATATGATTGATGATAAAAATAGATAAATATAATAACAATGAATATAATAGAGTTTTAATTATATTGGGTATTTAAATTTATATGTATTAATTAATATAGAAGTTTTAATTATATGGTGATTTTGTGATGATGTGTGTAAAGGCTTCCATGTCTAGTTTAGTTCTTCCTAAATAACTTTCCTACTTATCAGCCTTAAAATCTCTTATTTCTCCATTACTTTCTTGGCCTAATTAGGCCTCTTCATTTTTATTTTTTTTACTCTTTTTAAATGACAGAAGAACTAGTAACACCTCTGAATTTTTAATATGTCCACCTCGAATTCGAATCCTGGTTTGTGGATTTCATTCCAGTATCCATATATACTAGTCTAGTACCCGTACAATGCAGCGGCAATAATTTACAGCGAGCGACATGCAATTACGATGAATCATAACCCGAATCAACCCATTATATCAAGATCAACCTGGTATGCATTACTTATTTATCAATATATCAAAATCCAATGTCTAACACCAAGAACAAAACTAAGGTACATTTTTGTGATAAATTGTAATTCATGTGTGTGGTATTTCTAACTTTCACTTGATCTTGAAAGTCTTCAATCCATATTTAAGGACAGAAGGATTAAAATACGCAGGATCACATGTAGAAGCCTTGGACGAAGATTATGACGATGCAGGTAGCAAATCAATCGAGTCAGCTGCCTAACTTAACCTCACTGTAAACTTTACCATCAGATGAACCCAATCAACCCTTGAACGTCCCACTGGGAACTATTATACCTGAGCTCCCATTTTGAGGTATGCTAGGATTTGAAATCATAGTTCTCATGGGAACAGAAGTATTTCCTTGTGGCTGATATTGTTAGTTTTATTTTATTTTTTTTCCGAAAAAAGGCATTTGTCTTTATGAAAATGGAAGTGGTATTAGTACCACTTCTTTTGATAAATGTACCACAACTATGCATTACTGGCTAGTACCGTCAGTTATAAAACTTGTACGTTGTGGTACATCAATCAAAAATAGTGATACGAATATCAGCTTCCTTATGAAAACCTTTTATTAATCAAAAATAAAAATTTACAAGTTTACTATGGGCATACCCATAGGGATTACATTTTACAAAATCTTAATGCACATCCCAAATAACCAAAATAAATAACTCTAATACTATTCTCAAACCATATAACAAAACTTTTGATGACTCGTCTAAGAATAACTGAATAAGCCGTAAGCTGCATATACAATATTGTCTCAAAAATGAAACAATTTTTCAAGTGAAAAAGCCTGTAGCATATACCCTTCAATCTATTAGCTGTAGCCCACTTCCATGATCCAATCACTTTATTCAATTCTTCAATCCACGGCCCAATCTCAAAGCCCACTTGTTGTTTTAATTCTTTCAACTTAAGTACTTAACTATGAATACTCTTTGACAGCAATACAAAATGTTGTTTTAATTCTTTCAACTTAACTTTATCCCATGAAAAAAAATATAAAATAAATAAAATAAAAATGTACGGTTGCATTACGTCAGTTGGTGTAACGGGGTTACATTGTGGACACATTAGATGAATACTAGCTAATGGGTGAAAAAAGAGCGCCCAAAAGTTTACAAAATTTTTGTAAGTGCGTATACGACCATTATAAGGATGTGTATTTGGGGAAGCCCACATCATATGATATCACAAATCTATATGAAAACCATTCACAGCGGCATGGGCTACCAGGAATGCTTAGGAGAATTGGTTGTATGCATTGGGCATGGTTGAATTGTCCAAACCATTCAACAATCATGTTCGAAGCAAATGCCTCTCATGATCTTTGGATTTTGCATGCCTTTTTTTTTTTTTTTTTGTATTCACGGTCTAACAATGACATCAACGTGCTTAAATAATCAGTGTATATGTAAAAAAATTTACCCTTATGGAAAAATAATAATATTGTATGACTTAAAGAAAGTTATACAAATTAGCAAATTTAATAAATGCCACAAAATACAAATTTTTGTGTGGTTCAATCAAATACAACTATTGATCATGTTTCTAAGATAAATTGCAATAGATAAAGATCGTCGAGCTAATTAATTAAGAATACAATTCCCTTGTGTCATAAATTCTCATTTGCTCCTGCAAAATCTAGTGTGCTTCCAATGGCAATAGAAAGTAACCTATCAACTTGGTCTTTTCACAATTGGGATTTTTTGCATGCTATTGGTAATAATTCTACTAAGTCGCCGAATTTGCATGCCAATCCTAAGTGATATTTGTTGTTAACTACTTTGCTAAGATCGCGGTATTGTTGTGATTCCTCCTGGATAGCCTAGATTATCCGGATTGTCGCATCAAGAGTCAAGTTTAAAAGTCTTGCTAAAACTGCTGAATACTATAAAGCCTATATAACAACGAGCTACTACCACTTCAGCTATTTCTTGACCTGAAAGCCACAGTTTTAACCAAAAAGGAGACTTTAAGAAACGTTTCGTGTTTATTTTCTGGACTTCACAACCGAATCTTAAACTTCATTTAGTTAATGGTACCTCAATGATTCATCTAGTAATACAGCAATACAATATCATCATCGGGTTAGTCATAATCACTTAGAGCAAGATGAAGATATTCAGCCATTAATAGATTTGAGGAAGAGGATGGTTTTCATACTATGAATACCAAAGGAGATTGAGATTGAAGAAGCAAAAAGCCAAAAACACATGTACAATTTCATGCCTCGTGAATAATCGTGGTATCTGACCTCTAGATGACTAGATCCACCGTGTTCTAGTCCCCCGTCATACAAACTTGAACTGGTTAAGAAGCTCCTCGAAGAGAAATTGGTATGGCCTTACAAGAAGTGATCATACTTATTTGGTAAAAGTAAACCATATTGATAACCAAGTTGAATACGGTGTAGACCCTATCGACTGATTTATTTACTAGAAATCTTGTATGCTAATGCTGAGATCCGATAGCGCTAGTATTTTAAATCAAAAATAAAATACAAAAGACTCGAATTATACAGATCAATATTATGTAGAAGCAAAAATAAAATAAAATGCAATGTTCATTGCTAGTACCTGAGAATTATTCTTTGATCCTATGCAAACTCTGATGTGACACTACAATAACTTAGCAATAGATAAGGAGAAATTGGAGAATCATGTATTCACTATATCACTTGAATCACTTTGTTATAAGATACATATACTCCAGAAATTAACCAAAAAATATAATGTTGAACTATCCTAAAATTGTTCTTATAATTCTAGATGTAGCATGCTGGGTTTCAGTCTCATTTACACGGAAACTTTCGGATATTCCTATGTGACTCGACTACATGCAAAAAACAAATGTGACGGTCTTGTCATTACTTCTGCAATTGGGAGTCGGTCAACTTCCAACTTGCTACAAGTTTGTAAGATCACCAGATAAAGAGACGTCGCCAGTTCTTAAAGCATGCAACACCAGAACTAGTAGTTACATTAGTTGGTTACGGCTTTCTCTAAGCTTGCCATGTATGTGATGTAAATGGTCCATATGTATGCAAATGAGTTGCTCACTAAAGGCTGTATTGTCAACACCAACAAAAAGATTTATTAAAAAAAAAAAAAAAACATGAATATTAGATTGTAACCAGATATCCTTTTCTTTCCCACAAAAAAAAAGAGTAAATGATTGATATGCATAATTTAGCACCTATCCATTTATGATTTATGAAAACTATGAAAAACTAAAACCATTTGTGTTACCTGCAAATGAACAGGGACAAATCTGAATGTGATAAAATCACAAATAGGCCAGTACATAACACCACTGACCAATGTAGGGACTAAGTCTCGCTTCAATCTAGCAACAATTTCTGAACCACTTTCACCTGAAATATACGACAATTTTATCCCCATTGATCATCTTCATGTTAGTATCACTCCATTTTCATAGACTTATCAGGAACTAAAATAAAGTAGACATGTAAAATGCATTAAAAAGTATGCAAGAAAGTAGTACCTTGTAGACCTGCATTCATTGAGAAAAATACAACTGTCATAATAGGCCCTAATATTGCCTGCCCCATGAACATCTTTGAGAAAGTTGCAATAAGATCTGTTTTTGGAAATAGCCTGGACACAAAGTTGAACCAGAAATGCAGTGATGGACCTAATATAATCATTCCATAACCAGCCATACGTAGAGTACGTACTAGATCGTAAGAGTCTGAAGATGACAGCGTGATTGTCTGAATTTGGGGTGATTCAAAAAGATAAACCCAAATATTAGAAGGATTAAAATAATGAATAAATTCCCGGCTTTTTTAGCACAACAAGTAATCAGATGTTTGAGACCATAATGACATTAAAATAATTGGCATTCATGTTACAAAAACGTCTATGAAATCACAAACGATTTCAATTAAAGCACAAAGATTTTGCCACATTAATATTTGGAACACATGTTATGCCACGTTGGAGTCCAATAATCATTTCAAGAATTCAGAAGTACAACCGCAACCACCTGGTTGTTAAGGATCATAAAAGCCATAAGACCACAGTATAACAGAACACGGGTTCAGAATTAATCTTAGTGTCATGTCTGCCAGCATAGGATAAGACATGATCATAAGCAAATTTTGTGATGAAAATTACATTAAGGGTGGCATTTTTCGTACTAAAAACCATATTGGATCAGGGGTGAAAAGCTATAAAACCCGTTTTGCCTGATTTGGACAAATGGTTATAATTCCAGGCATGAATTAACATAATATTTATCGAGTAAAATATACTGATGACCATAAATTATTTATATTAGAAATGAAAATCCAACACATATTCTTTACATCAACAAGTCAAACAAAAAGATAGAAGTATGGATGAGTTGTTTTTATAATATATCAAAAAAATGAAAACCCTTCATCCAATTACACCCCATCTAGATTAACACTACTTAAACAATTGGATTAATAACAACTAAACAAATTGGCACCAAGTCATATATCAAAAGTGGAGCTCAACAAATATACTTTAGTCATTTTGTCGAGGCATGATGATTAACTATGAAGATTAACTCCAAATAATACAATTACCGATACTTCAAGTATTCGAACAATATCCCAATACCGTCAAGATGAAAAAATGATTCCTTCCATTGTCAAACAAAAAACCTTTCATGATTCTCCAATATTCTCTAATAAATATCCTTGAGGAGCGTCTTTTCATGCTAATCATTATCTAAAATGAAAATGTCATAACTTTTTCGGATTGTCTACTTTGGTAATTACAACAATTTTAGGTCCATTTAAGTACCCATAACTCTATTTAACCAGCTAAAGCTTAATTTTTACCATTGTAGTCCATAATATATGTCATATGGCCAAACGAGCAAAATATCCCTTTGACACATAGTCCATTATGACCAATTAAAAATTAGGCTTTAGCAGATCAAATTAAGTTACAATTACCGAAACGGCCAATAATAATCAAAATGGGCATTCTTACTCCAGGGCTTCGACCTTAGTGGTATCAGCCCCCCAGACTCAAAGGACAGCCGTCCTGGGAATTTAAGTGCCCACGTCGAGCCCGAAAAAAAAGGCTCGTGGCCCCTAGCGAATTCAATTATATAAACAAAAAATTTTATAAATGCTTACTAACGTTATAAGTTATAACAATAGTTATGTTCTAGTACCTAAAGTGTTGTATAGTTATATTTTAGGCAATTAGTCTAGTGACATCAATATAACACATTATACATACATACATATATATATGGGCAGTGGCGGATCCAGGATTTTTAGATAACGGGGGTCTGAATTTTTTTTAATCTTAAACTGGGTTATGGTCTAATATTTTAATGTCTGCCTAATGTAAAAACAATAAAATTTTACAAACAAAAACTTGCTTGAGGGTGGGGTGGTGACCACCCTAGTACTTCTTTGCATCCGCCAATGTATATGGGGGAGGTGAATATAAGGTTGTTCCATACCTAAGCTTAGTAATGGAACCCTCACATTTTTGTTTTTTAATTCATAAAATTCATGGGCCCGGGTCATTTATTTATTATACAACAAATATTAAAAAATTGGTATGTGAGGGGTTCCATACCTAAGCTTAGGTATGGAACAACCTTATATTCACTTTTGCCTCTAAGGAAGTTTGCTTATCGTCAATCATACAAAACATCAAGTCCTTAGGTTATTTGTAGTACAAACATAGAACGAAGAATTACTCCATTAGATGGGAAGATTGATGTAGATTTTCTTTTGTTTGATATATTCTGTTGTAACTCATTAATTTTGGTGGCCGCTCGCAATTGCGAGGGCTTGTTAATAATATTTACAGTTAAAATATATATATATATATATATTCGAGTTAACAAAATTAAAAAAAAAAAAAAAAACACTGACAAACAAAATCCTTTTAAATATTTATTTTGTTTGGTTGCATGTAGCTAGGATATTTTGTAGCAGGCGGGCTAATAGTACTGTACCTGTTGGCGCATGCTGTTCTTGTTGACACCAGCACTAGTCTGATCACCCTTCAGACCAAAGTGTATGTGTGGAAAGTGAGCCCACTGCATACATACATACATACATAATTCGTACAATTAGTTTATAATTAATTTACACATGATAAAAACATTGAAACTTTTATAACAACTAGCTAGCTAGTCAATAAAAAAAAAAAAAAAAAAAAAAACCAGCAAAAAGCTAGCTAGTCAATAAATGACATTACTATGTTCTTTAATTTAAATATTTTCTTTTTTCTAGTTAATTTTCTATATTGTACTATTGTATTTGTGGTATTGGTAACATGTGTCTGTCTTATACCAAAAAAAAAAAAAAAAATTCTTCCCATAACGATAAAGACTAGAGAGTGCATGTACATATATATAGATATAATTAATTTATACGGACTGGTGAAATAAAAAAATCCCTAGCTCGATCACTCTAGATATTACTAGCTCTTAGATTATTAGAACTGTCGCAAAAATAAATTACGGGAGCAAAAAGAGAATGCATAAAAGTATGATGTATAATATAAATCGATCTCTTAGATATAAACATAGAAAGTTAGTGTTTATTAAATGTCTATGAGCATATCTATCTACCAATAAACTAAAACAGGATTGATGTTTTCTTTAATCGACACGTGACGCTTTATTTAGGCGACACGTGTCTTTTTAAATCTATATTTAAAAATTCTACTTTTTAGATACCATAAATAGTTAAACTTTTAATTAATTAATATATAAATATAAATACCTAATATAACTAAAATTATGATATTAAAAATCTTATTCAATTTATTGTTACCATAAATATAAATTTCCATCACCACTCCTATTTTCGGTGGTAATTTTTAATTTATAATTTATGACATATTGTTATTTATAATATATAAAAATTAAATTTATTTATTTTAATCTATGAAATATCTAAATTAATTTGAATTTCTAACTTAATTTAATATTATTTATTACTTATCCATCTTTTATTTAGAAAAAATCGATCGTACAATATATATATATATATATATATATATATATATATAATCAATCCGTACATCGTACGGGTATTAAAACTAGTATATATGGGGGAAAAATCATACATGCGGAAAAGATGATATTGAATGGTGGGCAAAGTTTCATATTTATTTATTATTAACCATCCATTATATATTATTATTATTATTAATTTTTGTTTTTAACCTTAAAGTTTCATATATATTTGGAAACTACCCTAAAGTACATTATTATTATTATTATTATTATTATTATTATTATTATTATTATTATGTTTTTAGTTTAAAAATTAAATATAAATAAAAAATGTAATATGAGTTGAGATGTAGTATGGGTTGATGATGTCAACAAAATTAGAGAATGTGGGTTGAAAAAGATAAAATTTAGGTACCATAAAACAATTGGTTGAAAGTGTGAGTTAAGTAATATGATATGGTTTGCAATGCCAACATCCTGAGATAGATGGAGTATCAAAAAAAAAAAAAAAAAAAAAATCTTCAAAAAACATTTGATATCTTCCAATGTACATATTATGAGATGTAATAAAATTTAGGATTTACTAAATATTATGAGATGTAATAAAATATTATATATGATGGTTTATAAATATTTAAAAGTATAACTATTTTTATATAAAATATATTATTCTGTGTTATGATTAATAAAAAATAGTTAAAAGTAAAAGTAATATTTGACCAAAATGTTAGGGTTGATAATATTCGAATCAACATGAAACTTGACCTATAAAAATCATGTTAGATTTAGGTAATCTTGACCCGCCAATTCACCAATTTGATATTTTTTAGGTCGGGTATGGGTTGGTTTCTTGAATTGTCAGGTTAACCCACGAACCTAAATACTCTATGAATGAATTTTTTTCAAATATAATATATATATATATATATATATATATATCACATGCATTTCGTTAGAGGTTATCATGTATTTTATACAATCTTGTTATTTGAAAAAATTTTATAAGCACATATATTTGTTTGTTAAGTATATTTAAATGTATAACCTTAGAGGGGAAAAAGGATCACAACAAGTTGAATTTAAACTACTTGACTTGAAATCAACCTTTATACCCAAAACTTATCCACCATATATATAATCAGGTCATATAAATTGGATCTGAATTAGAAGGTCATGAGTTAGGATAAAATTTTATGACTCGGAATTTTTAATAAGTCTAGTTCAAATTGAAAATTTTTAATCCATCGACTCAAATCTTTCAATCAAAACCTGACTTGATTGACATCCCATGATATGCCCCACGATATTGGAAAGTTTCAAATTAGATGCCTAATTTTAGTTATGGCCATGGGTGATGTTGGTTTTAGATCGAGTGTCTACATAGAAAATTGGGTTTAGTGTCCCACGATGTAATGAACTATGTCTGATTGTGTATGTTATGTAATGAACTACTCAGGTGTTTATTGTATGTAATGAACTTTC
>JAOXNX010000019.1:13240097-13250319 GCA_028566075.1 Solidago caesia
TATGACGATAAAACATAAATTTCAAATAACTAATTAAAATATTAATAATTTTCAAAAAGGGTGAATGATGTGACAGGAGCAGAAGGTGCGACTTTTTGAGGGCAGAAGGGGCGGGGCGATTTCCGCCCCTTCTAGGGGTCGGGTGCCGTTAGGAAATATCGTGGGTGTCTATAGCTGGCCCCAAAATAAATTAAAATTAGCATAAGAGACTTGCATATCTTGACTTCATTAGTTAAGATTCAAATATGAAAAAAAAGGTATTATGATATTTTATGTTAGCCAACATCTACGGAATTATCTCCTTATAGTCTAACAAAACTGCAAGATTTGACCTACAATTTGGTTAAGCTTTGCGATTTGATTCAGCTCGCAGATGCAACTTGTGATTTGCTTAAATTGCAGCTTATATCCTGCGATTTAATCAATTTTGTAGTGTTAAGATTTTTGTTTTTCTTTAAACATTCAAATTAACTACAATTTAGTCGACTTTATAATGTTTCGATTTTTATTTTTTAAACGGTCAAATTAATTAATAGATTGAAAACTATGACTTTATAATCTAGAAGGATAAGTTTACTTGGCGAAGAAGCGGGAACATTTAATCAAGATTTGTCCTATTTTTAAGACTTTATTTTTGTTTAATTACGTTTCCTATTTTATGTATGTTTCCTAGTTTATCTAGGGTTGTTTTATCTTTAAATACTTGAGGTTTTTCATTGTTAATCGGTTTTGAGTTTTGAATGAAAATAATAAACTACGAAAGTTTTATTAGTCTTTCATTAATCTTTTAGCTTTTATCACGTGTGAAACTGCATCAGTAGTATGACTCACGCATTTTTTTTCATTGGCTCATCATCAAATTCATCAATACGACAACCCGAATTTTGGAATTGTAAGTGTCGTGTCATATTGATGGATTTGGATTAGAGATAAATGGAGGATTTCGAGTTGGTTGCCAAAATTGAACGGTAAAATATTCCGTACTGAAAATGTGATAGAACATCAATTTTTTGGTGATGATATGATGGTTCTACAAAATTATGAGGGGAAACAGCATGACATAGAATTTGGATATTTATATTGTTGATAATGATTTGGACCACAAACCACAGGACATAGGCTTCGATTTGGACCAAACCATTGGTCAAACCTTGTGATTTATTGGCTACTAGGAAGTAATTCGAAAAACATTATCTAGCATGAGGTAACTAGCGTCAAGGTGACCTAGTTGTTAACATCTTGGGCCTGTTTATAAGAGATCTCAGGTTCGAATCCCGCTAGGTATAATATTGGAGATGGCCTGGGAAATATTCGGAAATAATCACAGATAACCCCGCTAGGCCACATACATATGAGTCAAAAAAGGACTCGCATTCTGCAGGTAACATGAATAGAGAATCCCTCGTCTGTTTTATTATCTAGCATGAGATATCGCAAGAATTTTTTCTCTTCAAATCTTTGCGTAAGCACGCAAGTCAATGTAACAACTTTTGCGTGGTTTAGATTTTATAACAACCCTTTAAAGAGTGTCAATCTTTAAGTGGTTTAGATTTCACGATGTTGTCTAATATTTTTTTTTTTTTAGAATAGCAGTATAAAATTAAATAGAACAAGGCCGCTAGCAAAGTACTAGACGGCCAAAAATGTACAAAAAGTTACAAATACAAATACACAAAACGACTATCTAGAATCAACGACAGACAACTCGATCCTAGATACATCCCGAGGCTTGAACTGCGAGGAATACAGAAAGGGTGGAAAAAACTTGTGCCAATTACAGTTGCCCGAGACACAAGAAAAACCCTCACCAACGGAGGCCGAGCCACCGGTTTTCACTCCGTGATGTTTTTGGTGTATTCCCAAATAAGCCCCAGGGACCACGACAAAGCTAAAGAACCAAAAGAGGATTCTTAATCCAATCGTCCCAAGAAATACGCCTCTTCTTGCATCTATGAAAATACCAAGAAAAAGAGTGGGTAATAATAAGATCGAATAGGAACTCCTTGCGTTGAACCCCAATGTTGTCTAATATTCATAATAAATAGACACCTTATTACACAAAGATTATTTTGTCATAAATATCAAAAGATGGTCGTACTCTAATAGACTTAAATCACAATGTATACTTCATACATATAATAAACATATATAAAATTGGATATCGGAAAGGTGTTTATACCCAACACCCCAAGCTTCTAGCCTCCAAAGTGATGTTCTCCTTCCTTTTAGCTCTCCTCCAACCGGTTTAGGGTGTATTAGATATGATAAATTCATCTGACCCAATGCTTATATTCATACTAACAGGTTTTAGACATGCTCGGTGTTCAAAGGTTCCTAGACGGCGAGTACATCAACAGATATTAGGGTTGAAAAGCGAATATTCGAAGCATTCCCAGGCAATTGAGAGTTTGATTTCTTGTATCTTGGATATGTTTTGGAAGATTTGATTGTATCTTTTTCTTTCTATATAAGACATAGGAAAGTTTGAATGAGATTTGATCATATTTCTCTTATTTGATCATTTGGTACATACGCTCGGTGTTCTCCCCTGGGAAAGTTTGAATGAGATTTGATCAAATTTTTTGTTAGATATTTTAGTGTAATTGGATTAACTGTTTGACCATTATTGTCATAATAAGAAATCATATAGGTTTGGTGGTGCGAAGTTCATGCCTATTTGAATTTATTATGACCTTAGGGACGAAGCCCTAAGGGACGGGGGTCCGGGGCAGCACCCCCAGGAGCGGGGTCCCCAGGAGCGGGGTCCAAGGGGCAGAGCCCCTGGCTGGGGTCAGCTGGAAACTTTTTAATTTCCATTAAAGTGTTATGGTAAAAATCTCTCAAAAATTTAATTTTCGGAACTTGAGAGATTAATTTTGTCAACTTTGAAAACCCACAAAATTAACTGCCTAAAAGGCAGTTAATGGCCCTAAATCAATATCCGCTCGTCACTTTCATTCTGGTCGAAGTTTTTTTTCTGGTTCTTCTCTCAAACACACACATACAAAACGTTCTTAATCTCTTAATGTATTCGATTGAATATTTCGAGTGAACCGTCGAATTGATTCAATCTGAAAGTGATTACGTGCCTTCAGAGATTCCTAGTATCTGGTAATTTACTGATCATTGACTGCATATCCCTTACATTTTTCAACACCAACTGAAGCTGCAGAGCATTTACTTGGTAAGTTGTTTCCAGTTTCTGCTTTCTTTATCTTATGAATGGTTTTGTTTTGATCATTGCAATCCTATTATGTTTAAGCATTGGATAGATAGAATTTTGTTTTGATCATTGCAATCCTATTATATAAATTTAACGCTATAAACATACAACAATGAAACTGCTTAAATCAACATTGAAAGCCAAAAAAGAAATTCTCATTGCATACTTTGTGGAACATATACAACTAATCTCACAATTGTCTTCTAATTTGGTCATGTCAAAAACATCTACACACAGCCACAACTACAAATACAACTCGAACAATCCTACACACCAAAATAAGCGCAGCTATTAGTTAGAATGGGTTGGGTCTTAATCATGCCCAAATACCAACCAATAAGGCCACTCTTTGAAATGGAAGAAAAGCATGCTATGCCCTTCGTATTGGTAGTAGTAGGAAAAGGAACAGAAAACTCCATTTCATTTACTTGTTTTTGAAGAAATCGGAAGTAAAAAGCTTTCCGACGTTGGTATAGTGGTCGGGTAACCAAAGTTCCTGTTGAGTTGGAAATCGAGTGTCTCTTCCATATGGTGTTCGTGTAGATATGCACTTTGTTAGCATATTTAAGAAACCCTGCAGTCATTTCTGTTGAAAATTTCTTATTGTCTTTATGTTGAAGAGAATATGAAATTTATAGATATAGAGAAAGAGAAAGTAGATCTTTTTGATTATATAAATACCGTATGTAATACAATCACATGAACTTGTATTATTTTTTTTAAGTCCACTAGAAGTGTTTATGTTGACTACATTATCATGTACCCATTTCCTTACATTACATACTAAAAAAGCTATAACATTTACATTACTAAAAATACCATGATCTATATACCAAGACAAGTTCCGTATCTCCAATTATCGGATATAGTTGGGTCAACACTCAACACTAATGCACTAGCCTTGGTTTATTTCGTGAAAATAAATCGATTTACGCAACAAAACAGTAACGTGCTTTCAGTTTTCCCAATTATAAATAACGAACTCCAAAAAAATAATACTAATGTAGTGATCAATATTATCAAATTTTGTTCGAATATAGTCATTCTGGTTTAACTGTCACGTCAAAACCAAATACACTTAAACATCTACAGCCACAATGACTATTTTAGCAGAACCATTACACATTTACTGCCAAGTTTGATATAATAAGCGCTAAAAGAAGCAAAATATTACGGTGATTCTCCTATATATATAATAATGTACCGAAACACATACCAGTAATCATATCAAGTAAACTTTCATTAATTTTACACACAATGAAAGATTTTACAATCTCGACTTAATAGAGCTATTTAATAACTTGTGTTTTTTCATGCCTATTAAATACAAAAGGAAAAAAAAGGGTCACTAGTTGGAAGAAGGAATGCTTATTGCTAAATACATTGCTGCAACTACAATGCATATTTTTAGTAATTTAGCATCCAAAATCGTACGAGACAAGTCCTTGCAGCTCTGGTCCGTTCAATCTGTTGTTTTCAAAACTGGCAAACAAAAAAAAAACGAAACAATAAATCCCCATTTGTATAATATCATGAGTAAAGAACGAAAAACGATACAATTGACACATCCTGATCTTGTTTGAGTCAAAATTTCATTAAAATGTCACCGAGTCGCCATGAACCAGTGACTAAAAAGGAATTAAACTTTTGTAAAGTATAGAGCAAGAAATACCTTTCCATTGGGAAATTAGTGAAAGGGCCATCAACAGGTATTGTGCCACAAAGATTATTGTTAGAAACATCGCTGCAAGATCATAACCAATAAAAACCATCAATTCCAGTTAATCATAATCAATTATGATATCAAAATATGTTTTTTGTATAAATTGTTAAAACTTACAAAACTTTAAGGTCAGAGAGAGTTGTGAGCTCCCTTGGAATGGTTCCGGACAGCTTATTGTTGTTTAATCGCCTGCAGTTGCAACTTATGATATCAATTTATATTTTCAAAATAGATCAAATTATGCTATAAAGATCGATTTATGCTTACAGAAATCTTAAAGACTTCAACTTAGAGAAAGATTTTGGGATTCCGCCTTCGAATTTATTTCCATATAAATCCATGCTGACGAGGTTTTTCAAGTTTCCTAATTCCTTTGGGATTTTGCCTTCTATGTTGTTCCAGTAAAGTTCCCTGTAATTTAACAAGATTTTCAGCCTTCAAAGTTTGTCATTAACCAAACGAAATGGCAAACTAACACCAAAGTGCTCGAGCAAAGTTCCAAATTCACGACTTTTTTGTTACTAATAAAGCTATTATATCCTTAAGCCAAGATTCAGTTTTTCTTAAGAAAAAAGTTAACTTTTCCCTAAATTGTGCCAATAAACCCTCAAATTTACCTCACAATCATAATCTAGATGACACCCTTTGTAAAATCACATGGCCAAAGCTCAACAACTAAAATTGAAAGCTATAAGTAGCTTGTCACCACTAACTAAGCACCTATAATGTCACAAATACAACTAACAATGATATGATATTTTGCAAATTTCAAATAAAGTGAACTAAACATAATCTATGATTTAAAAAACACATCCACCAAAGCCAGATAAAATTATGGATTAAAAGCTTAAAGCACATAAATTTTAATTACAAGTATTGAAGATGTTTGAGTTCACCAAGCTCTGAGCCCAAAGATCCTGAAATATTAGAATTCCCCAAATCCCTGAAATAAATAGAACAACAAAAAGTTATCATCTTGAAATTAATAATTCTTACTACTAAGATATTAAATATGTCATAAAAACCCGAAAAGCTTGAAATCTTACAAACGAATAACATGATTATTAGAGTCGCAAGTAACATGAAACCATGTACAAGGATTTACAAGTGTAGGATCCCAACTTTGTAATACATTTTTAGGGTCAGAAAGCCTGGTTCTCAAAGCATGTAAAGCATTTCCTGTAAAATCCAAAAAAAAAATCAAAACTTTATGAAGAATAATGAGATGGGTTTTCAAGATTTTAGTTAAAGATAAAAACTTAATCATGTGTTTTAAAGATTTTAGTTAAAATCAAAACTTTATCAAGAATCATGATATGGGTGTTCAAGATTTTGGTCAAAGATCAAAACTTTATCAAGAATCATTAAAATGGGTGTTCAAGATTTAAGCTAAAGATTAAAACCCATGAATATTTTACCAAAAAACAAAGTAATTTAACATAATTAGATGAAAATTTTGGAACCCTAAGAGAAAAAGAAACAGAACTAGCAAGTTTTACCTTCCGAATTGGTGCATAGTATGGGAGTTAGAGATAACAAGATTGTGAGAATGAAAGTTGAAGATGAAAAAGATGACATTTTTTTTATGAGAAAGAAAGGATTTTTGGAGTTGGGGTTTTGAAGAAGATGAGAGTAGAATTGGTCTTTAAAGAGGGGTTGAGTGAATTTTGGGTCAAAAGGAAAGACAACGGAAAAATGCAAGAATGGTTTTGATTGGAGATTGAATTGGAGATGGGAAAAGTCATGTCTTGATTGTGATGATTGGTTTTTATAAAGTTGTTAAATGTTTGGGGAGTTACAAAAATGGTCCATCCACTTTTTTTTTTTTTTTTTGTCTTATATTGATTTTATCTTTATTCTTGTAAATTGCTGTCATTATATATGTTTTGAAAATGTTGCATGTATTTTTTTTCGTCCTTGGCAAAAGTTTAATTTTACTAAGTCATGTGTTTAATGGTTTCACCGAGTAAGTATGAAATAATTGCCAAAGTTTCCAATTTTACCTTTAGATATTAGATATGAAAAATAATTGCCATTTTCAAGACAAATAAAATATAGATAAACTTGTAATTTTGTGAGTTACAAAGATAATGATTGGAAAATTTTCAAACTTTATGTGTTTTAAAATTGCATAGACTAATCTTTTTATAAGAATAAAAATCCCAAAAATCGCAAAATTAATACTTATGACTTTTATCGAAAAATATAAAGATTCTCCTTACAATACATAAAGTGCTTTTTTGAAATGACTCTAAAGAAGAAACAATTATCTTGAAATGAGTTACATATTAATCACGATGCACACTCTCATGTTTAGTTTATGTTGATCCTGATGTTAGAACGTCAATAAATTCGTAACAAACACAAAATACATTCATTTTTACATATATTTCACCATATAGTACTCACCTATATAACATAATTTCAAGTTAATTTGTGAACTTATTTAAATAATTATCTTTAGTCAGAAATGAAATTTGTAACTACTTCTATTTGAATATTAATTAGTTAATATTTACTAAAAATGAAGCATAAGTACGTGGAAAACAGGTGATTATTGCAACAAGTTTTTGATAATTTTGACGAAAAGATGAAACGCAAGTTCTTATTCGATAATAGCGTGTATGTTTTAGGTAGACGACTTATTCTCAATAGAGTATGGATAAAGGACTAAAAAAGAATATCTAATTTACTGAAGGACCATCATGAAAGTGGCTTTAATCTCCTTAACTTCCGTTCTTTTTTGGCGTGTTCATAACTTCAAGTGCTTTCAAGTCATAGGTGGCCCCAGCTTTGGCACCCTCTCTTAAAACACCTTTAACCACGGGTGGGCATGTAATCGAGCCAGTACCGACGTTATCGGTTTTAAAAAATCGTTAAAACATGGTATCGATCTCGGTCTCATATGAATCGGTATCGTTACAAGTTCGGTACTATATCGGTATTTTCTGGTGTTTTCGATAGACCGCTATGGTATCGATCATGGAAACCAACAAAACTGGGTACCAGTACCGGTTCCACTTGAAATTCGGTTCCACTTTTCAGTACTGGGACCGGATCGGGATTTGGGAATTCTTGTTCATCCCTGTTTTAACCTATCATTCCATCATTTACTAAAAATACTGTCATCTTAGCATCATCTTTTTATCACCACCGTCTTCTTTTTTACACCATACCCCTCCACCTTTAAATTAAAAAACAAAAAGTTTAAAAGAAAAGCATTTCACCGAGCTCGATGAAGACCCTCACTGACAAGCATACCACCGAGCCAACACCGACCCTTTGTAACCCATCACCTTCCCCCTCGGTGATCACCGAGCCCACCACCAGCTCGTTAAATATGCTCTAAAGCGTATGCATTGACCTTGTCTTTGGCAGCGGCGTGGCCAATGATGTTTGAGCTTCTCGGTGTCGTCCGTTGTCCTGGGGTGGGGGGTTGGCATCTAGCCTCGTTTAGGCCAAAATTGAGCAAGCCACGAAGAGTTAACAAAAGGGTCTTCCTTTTGCTTTATTCTTTTTGGGTTTTAACGATCAAATGCTAAAGAAAAAAAAATTAAGTAACTATCCACAACGTTTCAAAAATACTTTTTTTTACATTTCAAACCAGTATATATATATATACACACACTATCAATCTATCTCAGTTTATCAAATAAAATACACATTTATACACATTATATTTACATACAATCTTTAACACATTTTTTTTCCAATACGAATAGATCTGAAGATATCAAAAATCTTTGCCATGTTCTTGTAAAATTCTTCAAATTAGTACATGCTCTAGCAGCCGCACAACAAAGATAACAAGAAAGATAAACCGTAGCTGAAGTTCTAACCATTGCAAAACCAAACAAAAAGTTGATTTATCCTGGGAGATCATGTTACGACCAATGAGCTTCTAAATCATCACTATTTTAATGAAGATCACCAGTACACCGATAAAAAAAATTTACAAGAAGATATTGGATGAACAAAAACCTGTTTTAACGAATAGCTCAAGGTATCAAAAATTTATTTAAAGAACCTCTTCCAAAACATTTTGCATATTTTCGAGTTGGAGCCGATAGGACGAGCAAAGCTCCTTTTACAATTTATCAAAAATGTACAGTTGCATTACGTGAATTGGCGTACAGGGGTCACTGCCAACACATTAGATGAATACTTACAAATGAGTGAAAAGGACGTCCGAAATTTTACAAAATATTTGCAAATGCGTATACGACCATTATAAGGATGTGTATTGGAGGAAGCCCACATCCAACCACATCACAAATCTATATGAAACCATTTACAACAGCATGGGCTACCGGGAATGCTTGGGAGCATTGATTTTACGCATTGGAGATGGTGGAGTTGTTCAAATGCATGGAAAGACCAATATACTAGAGGTGATACAAGCCATTCAACAATCATGCTCGAAGCAGACGCCTCTCATGATCTTTGGATTTTGCATGCTTTTTTTTTTCTTTTTTTTTGTATTCATGGTCTAAAAAAGATATCAACATGCTTAAATAATCACCATTGTTCTGCGACCTAGTAAATGAGACGGGTCTTTCAACAAGATTTCAGGTGAATGGAACCTGGTACGAACATGGGTATTACCTTTCCAATGGAATTTATCCAAAGTAGGCAACGTTTGTCATAAAATTTATTGCACTGCAAGACGAAAAACGGAGGTATTCAAAAAAGTGCATGCAAAGATCTTGAGTGAGCATTTGGTGTCTTTCAAGGTCCTTGGACAAATCTACAAAACACGGCAAGGCCATGGAGCGAAAACAAAATAAAATTAAAAGAAATGTTTTTTTAATTATTAATTGTTTAATAAAACTTTAACGGAATGGTTTTTAGATAATGTATTTTTATTAATTTGAAAAGATATCCCGTAAATAAGTATTTCAATTTATATTTGAGGCTTGAAGCTCATGTTCAAGATCAAGGTTAAAAAATGGAGCATGGGGTATGGTGTTTGTGGTTAACCGTTGGTCTGATATGCTATATGGGGTTACGAGACGAGTACGTATACCGGATGGTTTGAAGTTTTGTTTGGAAACTGCTGGAGGTGGAGGAAACACAGTTACAAAATAAATACTTATATAATAATTATGAGTTCTTCCGCATTTTGTAAGGCCGGTTCCTATCGGCCATCGTGAAGCCCATCGTGGGTGCCATCGTGAAGGATGTGATAGGCAGGGGGTTCGTCCTTGCTGTTCGTCGTCATCTGATTTCCAAAAAATGATATGTTTAGACGAGCTATTGTGGGCCATATTCTGTTG
>JAOXNX010000019.1:13292676-13310453 GCA_028566075.1 Solidago caesia
GCGATCGTAGAGGGGTTTTGCTTTAAACCCTATTCTAATAATAATTATATATTAATAATAATATTATTGGAAGCTTAAGCTAAAAGGTACACGTTTTCTTACTGGGTTAATTATTTAATTACATAGTTTATCTTCCGCTGCGTGCTCGGTGTTTGTTATTTGATAATTTGTTAATTACATAGTTTATCTTCCGTTTTGGTTACATACTCACAAAGAAATAACTATACACCGCTACACTTTTGGAATGAAATTAACTGCCACATACTAAGTCATACATGGAATTAAAAATAACAAGAATAACAAAAAAAATGCGACGTGGGAAAAATAGCGTTCAACAACAGTCAACAGGTCCATATTACATTCTTGTGTTCTCCGGTTCTCCCTTTGGATTAAATTAATCCAATTCTGTTCTTCAAATTCTGGAGTCTGGACTGGTGGTTGGGCTTGGGCCTGAGCTTGCTGGACCTGGGCTCGAATCATCTTCTTGGGCTGCTGCGGGCCTTCAATAACAAAAAATGCAACGTGGGAAAAATAGCGTTCAACAACAGGTCCATAACTCCATATTACATTCTTGTGTTCTCCCTTTGGATTAAATTAATCCAATTCTGTTATTCAAATTCTGGATTGGTGGTTGGGCTTGGGCTTGGGCTTGGTGGACCTGAGCTCGAATCATCTTCATGGGCTGCTGCGGGCCAATCAATACACGCGCACAAAAACAGGAAAAACAAATTTGTTAATGTATATGTTCTCGATATACATTTGTTGACTGAAGTCTTGACAATGTTGTAAAAAAAAATATAGACCTTGTGGCGGATTTGTATGTATTGGTGTCTAAAAAATATGTATATGATATATTCTTTGAACATAACATAATATTTATTTAGAAAACTAAAAATATTAATAAAATTTTTAGATGAAAAACATTGGTAGTCAACGTAGGAAATTGAATCCATATTATCTATAAGGACTCCACATGGCAAAATGTGAATCCAAATGAAGATCTATATTATCCATAGATAATCCACGTGGCAAGATGCTATTGAACATCTAGTAACCAATGCAATCTAGAGCTACTTGAATCTATCCTTCCCATATGATCAAAAGTCCGTCCAAAACACACCACCACCAATTAAACATTCTATCTTACATTATTTTTGAGAGCTAGCCAGCGAACCACACTAACCATGGCCGCAGCAACCTCAACCGTAGTGGGCTTGGCCACTTCTTCCCTCTCAGCACTCAACCGCAACCAATCCCCCTTAAATTCAGGTTGGTTCACATCATGTACCACTAGCTTCTTTTTCGAGTTATCTATTACTATTAAGATGAACTAGATTTTAGTCTCGTGTATAAAACTATGATATATATTTTGAATGATTTTATGCATATTGATATTCCCGATGTCGAAATGTAAGTTAGTTTTCTTAATTTAATCCAGTATATATACGGATAGTAACTCTATGCGATACTTTTTAGTAGCATTGTAATAATTGTACTTGTTACGTTTTTCATTTCAGCCTTCTTGAGGTCTCCCACAACAGCAAGGAACCCTTTAAGGGTTGCACAAGCTTCCGGTGGCAAGTACACATGGTAAACCCAAAATCCTACTTTCAACAAGTCGTTTACGAAGTTATCGAAATATAAAATTCTGCTCAAGTCTTAACTAATTAGGACATAACGTTCGTACATGATAAATAGCCATGTATAATTCGTAATCGCAAACTCTAGTTACTTATATATAGTAATTTGTTATGTTGATAAATGTTACTAGTACTTTCCCAAGAGACTGGCTACGCAGAGACTTGAATGTGATCGGGTTTGGGTTGATCGGATGGCTCGCACCATCAAGCATACCAGCAATAAACGGTGATAGTTTGACTAGCTTATTCTTTGGGAGCATTGGAACCGAGCTCGCTCACTTCCCCACCCCTCCAGCTCTCACTTCCCCCTTTTGGTTAGTTAGAATCTTGAATCTTGAATCTTGTTGCATCTACACGCTATATATCTGAGTCAAATACTAACCATTATATGAATTACATGAACAGAAAAAACCTCATCTGTTTGAACCTTTTACCCGTTTATACATCTTTTTCTCAATTTAATCCATTAGATTTACTATAAATATGTTGATATTGATTGATTTTTTTCTCTTCAATTTTGATGATGGTTAGGTTGTGGTTGGTGACATGGCATTTGGGACTCTTTATATGCCTCACATTTGGGCAAATTGGATTCAAAGGAAGGACCGAAGATTATTTTGAGAAGTAGAGTCTGTGTGTGTCTGTAAATTTCTATTTCAGTCACTAATCTATGTTTGCTTGTGTCCAAATTAATGGCCCCTCTTGTAATCACGGATTCTCTAATCTTCTTTGTTTTGTAATATATCATCACTGTGCCGTTAAATTAAAATTATAATAATTTCAGTTTCAAATTAAAAGTTAGCTACGAAATCCAGAAATCAGAATAGAGATGTCGCCTTGTTTGTATGACATTTTATTTTGATGAGTTCTGATATATATATTTTTAAAAATTTTTCTTAACTTTAACCTCATTTGTGACCGGTATAAATTTTGATTCGTCAAAAACATAAAACTCGTAGACTCTTCTTCGGCCATTCATTTTAGTTACTCTTGAACCGTATGAGATAATCCTCGTATCAATAGAGATGTCACCTTGTTTGTAACACATTTTACACAAATTTTCTTTAACATTTCAGTAAAACACAATACACAGTCTGATTTAGTTTTTGAAAAGCTAAGAAAAAAAATAAGAGAATTTGTTTTCACTTTGTCTCTTTCCGCTACAAATCTACATGCTACACTATGAATCTAATTTGACCTTCTAAGGTGTTCAACCTTCTTGAATCTATCCGGCCTTTCCAAATTATTCACTTGTTATGTTAGATTCTCTTCGTTCCAAAATTATAGTACACATTTCCATTTTGTTTTTACAAAAATTATTGTTTACTACCAAAAGTAGATGTGTATAAATAATAAGCGTATCATATGACCCTTAATTTGAAAATCATTTTACATTGAAAACACTAAATAATTAGTTAAAAGGTATTTGACTGAAAAAGTTGTAGTAATAATGTAATAATGAATAATTTTCTTAAACGGTGTGTTTTTGTCTGGTGCTCCAAGTGTCTCAAGCTCTACTCCACCATTAAAGTCCCCAGTTCTATGGGCGTATCTTGGCTTTTATACTGTCTCTCTAGACCCCAACTCTATCACTGTGATTTCACATGTTTAGCATTTGAAGTTAGATTTGAAGGTAAGTTTTGTTTGTATTAGTCTTATGTAGAGTGTTTGATGTGCTATTTTGCTGAGTTTCTATGGTGGTTGACTATAATTATGGTGTATCTTGAGTTTAATGCTTCTTTTTCTAGTAACTTACAATTTGTTGTTGTCACGGGGCCATGTTGTTGCTCAGAGTGTTTGTAATGTGTCGTGGCTCACGACCCCGAGGTTGTTGGGTCGACCACTATGGTTCCGGCATTGTCGTGGGGTGGAAGGGCCAATGTTGTTGGGTCGACGGCGAGGTAGACGGCGTTGTCCAATTTTCTATTATTTATTATTGTTTTTTCACTTGTCTATGTATATCTATATTTATGTGGGTGGTTGTTACAGATATAGTGTGATTACTGGATGGTGTTGATGTGACACTGACGTGACACATCACTTTGGTGTAATGATGTGACCATTACAAATGCTCTCAATATGGGTCTATTCATCATTTTTTTTTAACAATTAATTAAGCCTCTTAATTCTGAATCAACGTACAATTTATGTTTCTTTACCCTTTGATGTAAAAATATGTTATATGGTGGTTGCCTACTTTTGAGGTTTATCATTTTATTTATTCTCAATGTGTTATTACTATTGAATTTAGTACTAGAATAACGTTTCAAGTTTGAGGTTACGGTTGCAAGTTTGAGTGTTGAAAATCAAGTCTTAAATCTAAGGTCAAGTTTTTAACAAGTATTAGTGGCCTAGTTCAAGTATCAAAGCTAAATCAAGTACACATTAGTCAAGCTGGACAATTGTTCGGGTTTTGATGGTTGTGTTTCATAAATTTGGACCGGGTCGTTTTGTTCAAATTTTGTGAATTCCTTAACCTTTTGTACTACATATATCATTCATAAGTTGAACCATATCACTTTCAATTTCAATTCCATATATGGCTAAGGTTCGGTATTCGTTATCAAATGTATTTATTTTCAAAAAAAATTGAAATAAATCTAATGTTGATATAACTAAAACATGATTGAAATAATTTTAATTAACACGCATCGTTTATTTGTGTCATTTCTTTTTAATTTAAACTTATAGTACAAAACAAAACTTTAGAAAACAAATAAAAAACTCTTGACAAAGTAAAAAAAGAAAAAAAAAAAAAAAGAAAAGGAATTTTGATATGATACTTGCAACGACTTTTATTTAACCAATAATAATAATAAAGAAAGTAGATTTTCGGGAACTTCCATTTAATTGGGGCCGATCATGAAGATCAAACCTCACATATTGAATTAATTGTTACCCCTATACGACGTCGTTTTGACGTTTTTCAGGCGTCCCCAATAACTTACAATCCCTCATGGCAATGGATATTGGCATCCTAAAACACACGTAAAATATCTTCTTTTTGTGTTTTTTATTTTCAATATTTCATTATTTATTCTTAGTATTTTATGTATATATATATGGAAATGAATTGTGTGTTTGATAATTTGGTGAAATTGTGTGTTTATATAAAATGCATTGGTTAGATTTGTACTAATAAAAATTAAGTTGATTTGATAAGTAAACGGATGAGCTTTTCCCTCTTCGGGGAAGAAAGACTGGTGTTTGACTCGGATGTAGGTGGTCTAACCGGGGTATGCCCGTGACCACATATGAACCTTTTGCCTAGATGTTTACTTTGTGAGGTTTGAACCCGAGACCTATTTTGTGGACATCCCATTAGGCCACCTTGGCGGTGGTTAAGTTGATTTGATAAGTACGCAAAAAATACATGTAAAAAAAAACAAGAAAAACCGAAATGACTTTAGGGTTTATCTGGCCTTGATAATAACATGATTATTCTAAAAAGTTTTAAAAAAGTTGTTTTTTTGACAATCCCAACTTACTCATGTTAGAATGTCTTATGCCCATCATGTGAGTGGTAATTCAAGCTCATGTAGTGGCAAGTTAAGATGGTGGTCCAACCAACTGATCTAAAATCATCAAAAAATTTGTTTGGATAATTGGGTTGCTCATTAATATTTCTTAATGCCCTTATCTCCGGCACGAACTAGTTTTTTGTTTGATTGGTCATGGTTTCTGTATTTGTGTATAGTCTAAGAGATTATAATGTATTCATAAAGTTAAAAAGGTTCTTATCTTTGTTGAGTTTTAGGACTACTCTTTATTAATCAAGTAATTGTAGGCTTAGCGCAATTATCCTTGAGACGATTCACTCATATATAACATTGTCTTAATCTTCTTTTACACATTCTTACTATCGAAATATGAATTTTGTCCATTTGGGTATGATATTTACTCATTTTAGGTTGGATGTAATGGTTTGGGAGATAATGTAGATTGTTAAGAGTTTCCCGCATGTTTGTTAGATTTCCTATTTACTTTGCTTTTGTTTGTAGGTATATTGATTTTTGCAATACATGGAACACCAAACCTAATCAAGCAGTTCTGTCAGCTTTCGTTAAGGTTTGCTGCATTGCGATTATCTTGATTTATGTTATGTTGGTGAAGGCCTATCACAGAATGTTTGTACCATAAATGGTTGCATACTTGAATAATGAAACAATTTTTTTATGATGCAGGCTGAGGTTAAGAAATGGAATAATGAAGAATCTAGCTTTGTGATCTTCTTGGATGATATAAAAGGGGTTGACTTTCATCCATTTTACAGCGCATTTGGTCACATTGATCTTTCAGAGATAGATGCAGTCGACATCCTTCAAAAGTCATCATGTTCTTTGGAAGGTGATTCTGTTTTATTGTTATTGCGTGCGGTAAACCAAAAGCTTAGGGTCGTGGATCTCCATGACAGAACTTTTGGCAAGGATTTCTTATTGTATGTCATACACTTCCTTCATTTTACATACATTTCATATTCTTCTTTTTGTAATATTTTAGAATCAATATTAAAACAACTTGAATTCGTTGTTCGCTTATGAATTATTCTGCTAGGGGGCTCTCATTGGGAGGCTTGGCATGCCAAGTTTTAAACTTAAAGTTTTCCCATTTCCGGAAGCTAAATATGATTGGGAAGTTTATGCAGATGCACACTCTCAATCTGGATTTTAGTACATCACTAACCAGTTTTGGAAAAGATTGTTTTTCTTATATGCCAAATTTAAAGTGTCTGTCTTTATGTGAGACAAAAATATCCAATCTGTGGAGTACAAGTGCAGCACTTTCAAAAATCCCATCTTTAGTTGAACTCCGTTTCCAGAGCTGCTTATGCTGTGATGACACAAAGGCATGTCCTCGATCTTTTGGGACAAAAACAGATGAGAGCACTAGTTATGATCCAATGGATGAAACTGAGGAAGAACACACAGATCTGTATTCTAATGGGGATGATGAACCAATGAATGCCTTCCCAATTGATAATTATAATGCAATTCATGAAACTGTAATCGAATCCGATGATTCAACAGATAGTGAAGTTGACTTCTCAAATTCACATCCTGGCATGAATTTGTTGGAAGATTTCACTTATGGATACAGTATTTGGAATGGCTTACTTGATCTTCCTAATGAGGTACGTATTATTTTGCTTGGGAAGTACCATGCTTCTTTGTTTTAGGGTCTCGGAATGTAATGAACTATACACGAATGTTTATGTTGTGTCATGAACTACTCGGGTGTTCATTGTATGTAACGAACTTTCAAATCCCGGTTATTGGATGTACCCGACCAATAAAAAACTTGCAAACTGACAACGTGGCAGCTTATATGGTTGCTACATATACCCGGGTACATCCAATAACCGGGATTTGAAAGTTCATCACATACAATGAACACCCGAGTAGTTCATTACACAACATAAATATTCGTGTATAGTTCATTACATTCCGAGACCCTAAACCCTTCTTTTAGTATTTATATGAGGACTAGTTACATAAATATAACAAACTTTTCTCAAATTTCTATTCTGTGTAATATACGTTTAGTATTTTCTAACTCTAAAAAGGCAAGCCATCTCCAAGGTAGCCTAGTGATAAGGTGGCCCCAAGGTCTCAGGAGAGGCCAGGGTTCAAAACCTCCCTGCGTTAACAACCACCTTGGGATGGCCAGGGAAGAGTACAGAAATGGCCACGGGAATACCGGTTAGGCATCATACATCTTAGCCAAAGGCTCGACTCTCCCGGGGTAGCCTGAATAAGGGTCCTCTCTGTTTACCTATTTTTAACTCGCGAGACACAAAACTTCGAAAAATTATTGCTTTGGTAACCGTAATTTTGGTGGATATCTGGACTACATTCTTCATAAACCTGGCAATACTTATTTTCAATAAAACATACCTATCCGAAATAGAAATAAAAATAAATGAAAGTTACCTGCCCAAACTGGATCATTTAAGTTCCTTACCTTGATTTTTCTTTCTTTGAAAGATTGGATGTTTTTACGGATTTATCTTTTTTATTATCTTATTTTGCAATGCTATGTTATTCAAGTTGAACATTCAATAGCTTTATATGTATGTCGCAATGCTAACATTTATTTTGATTGGAAAACCTACACACCCTCCCTTCCCTTGTACCAGTTGGGACTTGCACGTTACATTTGAATCCCGCTAGGCCAAATGCCTGTTTACAATGCTAAGTTTATGTTATGTTACATCAGCTTATCCCTTGGGGGTCAGAAGATGCTGAAGAGTCGTGGGCGAGTGCATCCATATCAAGACCCATCTCATATGTTTCCCGAAAAAGACATCGTTCTTATCACCCTTCACCAATATGCTATGAAAAATATTATAGAGAGTACATGATAGCTTCATTGCCATATCTAAACATCTTGGATAACCAGCCAATAAGAAAGGCCGACAGAGATCGAGCTGCTATTATCTATTCAGATAACTTTGAGTATCTACCATATAAAAGAGCAAATAAAGAGAGCGTTGTTAGTATCCTGAAAAACCGTGAGATCAAATCAAAGTATTCTTATTCCAGATCACTTGGTGCTTCCAAAGTTGGGTGTGCAGTATTGCCTTCTTTGCATCCACTTTCTATAATGTCCAGCGGCCTAACAAGAGGTGATGGTAGAAAATTCCGTCCGAGACAATTTGAGTATCATCCAACTAATTCAAATCTCATGGTTATTGGAACTTTGGATGGTGAAGTTGTTGTCATTAACCATGAAAGTGAGAAGATCGTTCGGTACATCCCGTCACATGGAGCAATGAATAGTGTTTTAGGTCTATGTTGGCTTAAAAAGTATCCGTCTAAGGTATATCTATGCTTTAAAAGTTTGACTTTTAATATAATTAAAAATACATGTCTTCATCCTCGTATATCTTTAAGATTACTGATATGTAAAAGAATAGCATCATGCATACGATATCATATTCTCAAGAGTTCATCTTTGTTATCGTTGAATATAAATCTTAGAGGTGGCAAACTGGGAGGGTAGGTAACAAGTCAAAATGGGTTTGGATCATAACATGTAACTTTTATAATTGTGTGTCAAATATAATACAAAAGCCGTATTATTTCGGTAATAATCTAATTTTTTGAAACATTGGTTTAGAAGGTTTGATGCATTATATTTCCCTTTAGGCAACTTTTTGATCTTTTGATTCGTTCACGACCCGTTTTCTTTTCGACGAATTATTTTATGGACCAATTTTGGACCAGATTCGTGGCCCGAATCGATCCATTCTTAACTAAATGGGTCAAAATGGTCACCTCTAGTAAATCTGCTCATCGTATTTTTCTTATACAGAATTTTCAAGTGGTGGAATCTAACAGTTTTCAGTATTTCATTTTCTTTGTTTCTGGGTTGCATATTCCAGTTTATTGCTGGTTCGGACAATGGTTTGCTCAAACTTTATGATATCCAGCATATCCCTTCAACAGATTCAAGTGTCTACATGAGTGGTGCTTCTGTTTCCTTCGATGAGTTTGACCAACTGACTTCCGTGCATGTCAACTCGTTGGACGAGCTGTTTCTTGCCAGTGGGTATTCAAAACATGTTTCTTTGTATGACATCAGCACTGGTAAACGGCTGCAGGTGTTCACGGACATGCACCAGGAGCACATTAATGTTGTTAAATTTGCAAATCATTCGCCGTCTATGTTCGCCACTTCTTCATTTGATCATGATGTCAAGATGTGGGATTTAAGACAAAAGCCACACTACCCGTGCTACACAGCTTCCAGTGGTCGAGGAAATGTAATGGTCTGTTTTTCACCAGATGATCATTATCTTCTTGCGTCGGCTGTTGACAATGAGGTAAACTAAGAACATATGAATTAAATTTACTAAATGGACAATGTGGGTGTTAATAATTATGTGCATGCTTTTTTACAGGTTAAACAACTGCTGGCTGTTGATGGAAGGCTTCACTTAGATTTTGGTATACCCCCAACTGGAAGTTCTCAGAATTATACTCGCTCGTATTACATGAATGGAAGGGATTATATTCTTAGTGGAAGTTGTGATGAACATGTTGTAAGAATTTGCTGTGCTCAAACAGGAAGACGCCTCAGAGATATATCATTAGAGGTAAGAGCTTCTTCAAACAATAAAGTACAGTAATATTTAGAGTTAATGATGCTCAAGTGCTGGAATGCTGCTAATTGTTATTGTAATAAAATGCATAATATTTAGAGTTTGTGATCACTTTTCATGTTTGTTTGGTTGCTGGTATGCAGGGAAAAAGTTCTGGGTCATCGATGTTTGTGCAGTCTTTGAGGGGGGATCCATTTAGAGTGAGTTTTTCTTCCTTCTAAACAGATGTTCATAAGTTTCCTTAGGGTCCAGTTGGTTGGATAGTATGGAATGAACAAGATAATGGAATGAGTGAGGGTATATGATGTCACTTGCATCTATCATGTTTGGTTGTCACGTAGGATCGGAAAAAAGTCATTCCATTATGTTGATGATATGTTCCTTTAATTAATAAGAAATATATTTTCTTATTTTTGAAAATTTAAAGATATTTTATGTGAAGCTTAAAGCATTATAACTAAGTTATATCATAATTTTGTTGAGTATAAAATTAAAAAGATTACGTTGTATACTTTTATTTCATTCGTTCTTTGAAAGGATGAGGAAAAAAAAAAATACCCCACCCTTTATACATGGAAAACAATAAAATCGAAGGGATTGCATTTTTTTATGCATGGTTCGTTTCAATTCTCACATGGTAAACAAACACATTTATTACGGAATAAGCCATTCCATTCTGCCTTCAAGGCCTGCATACAGAACTATCTGAGTTTTGTGGCTGTAGAAAAAGAAGTGATTTTCTTCTTGTCTTCAGGATTTCAACTTGAGTATATTAGCAGCCTACTTATCCCCAAGCTCAATCCCGGAAATTGTCAAGGTTGAATCCCCCCCTCCTTTTTTTTTATATATATTCTCTGCTTTCACATACGAGAAATTTGACTTGCATGCCTCAAAATTGGCAGGTCAACATGTTTACTTCCAAGGATGCTGATAAAGAATCCTTCGGTGATGAGCATCCCCACGCTACACATGGTTTGGGAGGAGCTTGAACTCTGTACATTTGTTGTAGTATCTAATAATGTAGCGTATGAATGTTAATGACATCTTTTGTATGTACAGTTAGCTAAGCATTCGTGTATGTACAGTTAGCTAAACATTCGGGTGTAGTCCTGCTAGATAAATCTTTTATGGTTCTTTTTAATTGTAAACGAAGTTGATTAAAGAGGTTGTAGGTATCAGCTTCCCAGTATAATAAGGTCAAGGCCTATGTAGTTTATTTTCGCAACAAGAAATTCGAATTCGTCACAAGAAATTCGAAGTAGCAAACATGAAAATGGAATTCGCAACAAGAAATCGAACTTGCAACAAGAATTTGGAATTCGCATGCAAATTTTTGCGAATTCCATTTTTGCAAAATGAGAATTACCTTTCCGAGTTGCGAATTCCTTTTTCATGTTGCGAATTTCATTTTTGAGTTGCAAATTCGGGTCTCGTGTTGCGAATTCAGTATTCTTGTTAAATTTGAAATTGAGATGCGAATTCGTGGGTCACTTTTGCAAAAAAAAAAAAAAGTGGGTTAAAATCGTATATTATTAAGCATTTTGATCAGTCGATTTATTTTATCTCAAAAAAAACCGTTATGTTTTGCTTTTTACAAATTTTATTATTAACTGAGCTTGGGCTGGGAAGTGGGCTAGCTCAATCCGTAACTCAACTTATAAAAGGGGTTAAATAAGATCCACCCAACTATCACCAGATGGTTTAGTGACAAGTAAGTCTGTTTCTTCACAAAAAGTTTTAAGTTTAAATTTCAGAAAAGACAACGTATGTTAGACCTTCCGATAATTACGAAAAAAAAATCTAACCAACCCAAAATAACCCTTAAGTTTGATAAAACTCTGGATAAATATACAAGCTTTGAAATTTGGATAAAGATCCTCTCAAGTTGAAGCAACTTGAGAGATCAAGTTAAAGAATACTTACCCATTAGATTAAAAAGGGTCAAGATTCAAACTTGATTTTTGAATCTTGACCCTTTATTTTAGGGGTTGAAGATCCTCCAACTTGACTAGTTGATTCAACTTGAGAGAATCTTTGTCTTGAAATCTAACTAAAATACTCACTGAATTGCTTACAAAAAATTTAATATCAACGTGGTATTAGCACTCCTAAATATCTTTAAAGTGAGTTATATCTTACGATTATCGTCACTCAACGATGCTTATGAGCCTAAAATATTTGATGTGCAGAAATGTCTTTTGTGATCAACGGCTCAAGGCATCGAAGAAAGAGTTACAACCTTTTCCGACACGACTTTGAGGTTCAAAGTTTTAGATGAAAGCAATTTCAAAGAGTGTCCCAATGAAGCATGATCGATGAAATTAAAAGTGAATCCGTCTAACCTATTGCTCTTTCCGTACATTTTGTCAAGGAGAATGGTTCTTTGATTGAGAAGGCATCTTCGTGATTGGAGTCTGTTCAGATGAAGAGGTGGCTACGAAAGGATGGTCGATCTGGTTTTGGTTCATCAAAGTTAATTACCCAAAAGAACTCGAGCAAATGTTGCCTTTAATTATGTTATTTGGCCGGGTTTGTGATCCTTGAACCGTCAACATATGTGAATTGGAGAAAGAGAGTGTACTTAGGGTCAAAATGTATCTAGCCCGAGAAATAAAGTGATGAAATATCATTTATCCACAAGTTTAATGTTATATACAATTATTATCATTTTTTTCTTCCTGTAGCTGCTTATCAAATAACATTTTCTCATATTTATCTGATATGCCCTCGCCAAAGCCTTAGTCAAACAAAACAGTCAGGTGATAAGAACTTTTTTGTTTGTTTATTGACCTATAGGGAGGATATATATTTTGCAATGTTTTCACGACCGGACCGGACCGGACCGGCCGGTCAGACCGGTTGGGCCGGGAACCGGCAATATAAACGGTCCGGTTATGGGTGTTGAAACGGGCGTGCAGCTGACCGGCGGTTGAACCGGAAACCGGTGGTTGAACCGGATAACCGTCGGTTTTTGACCGGACCGGAAGATTTTTGACTTCCGTGTTCAGATTGGTGACGCCAGATCTTGAAGGAGAAGATGGTCGGAAGCATCACAACTTCGTCAGATCTTGAAAAGGAAGAACAATATCGACGGATCTTGTAGTGCCGCCGCCGTGATATTGCCGGAAACATCACAGCTTCACGCCTTCATCTGCTTCTCTCTTTATAGTTGTGTGATATTGTTAAATATAGCTACATCTCGGCAGTGAGAGAGACGGTGGAAGTTGACTGTGGTGAGAGGCGGTGAGAGAGACGGTGGAAGATGACTGTGGTGAGAGGCGGTGAAAGATTTCTGTATTATATGATGACACACACGAAAGTCTCTCTTGCAGTCACATGGAAGAGTCAAATTGAATATTCCAATGCATTGTATCTTTACTTTATATTGTGTCCATTTGGTTTGGTGTTATTATTATTATTATAAAATATAAATATAATAATGAAATGACGTTATGAAATATTTTGATTTAAGCGTATAAATTCAATATAATACTAGTAATATGTTTATTTTTAGTAATTATTAATTCAATGTTATCATTTATATTTTGTTAAGTATATATAACTATATTTAATTATTTATTACATCATCCGGTTCTTATATCCGGTCCGACCGATCCGACCGGTCGGACCAGTGACCGGTAAAGAGACCGGTTCGCTGTCCGGTCCGGTCCTGAAAACATTGATATTTTGTCCTCGCCAAATGTCGTCGTCATAGATCCCCGTCACTTTTGATGGTTTTTCTTGTCGTGAACACATCCTAGAATATATTGTTGATCAATTATTGTTGATCAATTATTGACCGTCACTTTTGACCAACATGACTCGGTTGACGGTCGGGTTCCCGTTTAGGGTGTGCTCTAATGATGGGATTTTGGTGATAGAGGCAAGGCCACAAGATTTAGAGAGAACTTAGAGGGGGTAATTTTTCTTATGATGTTAAGCCCCTAATGTTCTCAATATATAGCACACCCAAAGGGAAACCCTAATTAATAAGGGATGACAATTACGTACATCAAATAATTACCTATTAATTATTTAGGTTAATAAGGTCATTGATCATTATTAATTAGATAAATGATTATAAGGGTCACATATAAATATATAAAAATACATAATTATATATATTTATTCTTACATTCTCCCACTTGGTCAAGTAATCATTTATTATGAGCATTAGATTAGTATGATCAGAAGTTAATACTCATTTTAGTTTTAAACCAGAACTGTAGTAGAGAAATACAGTCGTTGAGTCAGTTATTCAACTCAGGACCCCCATTAATCATACTACAATCCCAAATATAAAACTTAAGTAAACATTAGGATCAAATGACAAATAAGCCCTTAACGTTGATTTGTATAATTATTGTCTATACGTCATTAGGCTAGCAAAACGTATTTAGAGACAAACAAATCTAAACGGGAGAGGAAAAATTCATAATTAGTCATTCATAGTGCGATATGCTGTTATGCATGCATGGTCATTAGTAAAACTCGTTTTTATTATGAGCTCTTAGAAAAAAAAAACTTATGGGCGATAGACCTTTAGTTATAGGTACCTAAGCATATCATGAATGTATTCAATACGAGTATTTAGTTTCCTTTACGTGCTCAAACTGTTACTATTTGAGAACAATTATCTCGTATTGAAATTCTAATGCAGCTCCTCCATAAGGTAGTTATGTCTGCTGATATAAGGATATGCCCTAAAGTTGACATTTTGTTTCCTCTGAATACGATAAAAGTAAAATATCAAGAGTAGTAAACTAGATTTAATCTTCTCATTTACTTTTATAGTTCAAATTATAGTCTTTCGTTACTTATAGATATTGCAATACTTTCTAAGATGCTTTATAATGATCTAGACCAGAATTGTATTTATACCAGTCTAGTGTTTCAGCAATGTAGGCAATATCTAAACGAGTACATACTTGAACATACATGAGGCTTCTAACTAATGAAGCATAAACAAATAATCTCATTTACCCTATTAGCCTCTAAAGGAGATCAATATTGTATGTTACACGTATAAGGATCTGCTCAGTGTAAAGCTTATGGGATGAAAAATAATATCCCGTCAGATCTATTATGTCAAATATGAGTTATCATTGCTTTGACATCATGTAACATATACTTGTCATCTATATAAGGACAAGTTTGCATTAGTTGCTCCCACTCATCTTTAGGCAGGTGCATTAATCCACTTGAATATTTGATGAAAAGAATTACATTATAAGTTCATCAAAGTTTACTTGCTTACATCAACCCATATATAGATTTTTATTGACTTACAGACTAAGTGTTCTTGACCTTCTAGTTAAGAATTATTAGGTCATTTTATGAACATGTAGGTCACTGTTATGGAAAGTTGTTTTAATGCTCATCTAATGTAGCTCTAAATCATCATAAGCTACTAGAACAGTAATGATTCTCAAAGAAACCTTGTAAGACAGACAAGTAGGTTCTTTGATAACTTATCCTCTTGACTATAACATTTTGCAATCAATCATTCTTTTTGAATATAACGTTTCCATTCGGATTTAGTTATGTTATGAAGACCTTTAAGGAAATTCAACCAAAATCCAAACGTTATTCTAATTTATGAGGTCAAGATGCCAATAATAGCTTTATGACATTTAGGAGATTGATTATTGCTAATGGCATAATTAGAAGAGGTAGGATCAGTAAACTTTCCAACATCCATTTCAACTTTTATCAGGTAAGGTATATAATTAGATAGATGATCTCCTGAGTTGATTATTGGGTTAAGAGTTTCAGATTCATAGATTAGCTCTTGGTTAATTTTCAGGTATATTAGGAGCAATATTTGTTTCTAAGTATGCAGGAGTTGGTGAAGTCAAGTGTACAAGAGGTGTAATCGGAGTTAAATTTAAAGTGAAATTTAATGAGTCTCTCCCCCCGCCTCTTGTACTTCTGGAAAGTCCAGATAAGAACTTTACAACTCCCACTAAGCTTAGAAATCTTTAGGAAATTCAACATGCTCTTAGTGTCAACATTTTATTAAGACCAAACAAATTCTAATAGAGAAACAACTTATTGAAGTTAATGTGAGTTTCTCTTGCTGAGAATTAAATCAGGTTTTAAGTAAGAAATCTAAGTTTTCCCATATTCAATTAGGTATCAATGAAACTTTGTTAGGAATAGTATTAGATACTAAGGAAACAAGTTGTGATGGAGCAATATCATGTACAAGAGGTGTAATTTGAGATAAGAACAAATTGTCACTCCCCCACCTCTTGCAACTTTTGCAAGTTATAATTAGGATACATAGTGCTCCCACTAATCTCTGAGATCTCTAAGAACTCCATGTTAGAAGTTTCAAATGATACGTGTGGTGTGGGAAACTATGCATATATGTTAGACTTGATTACCTTATCGTCCAATTTCATAAGAAAGGACAAATTTAGAAGGAATCCTAATAAGTATATATGAATAGATTTCTGTAAGACTTTTGGTCAGTGGTAGACACATTAGATACAATTTATGTCTGAAAATTCCATTTGGGATAAGCTCCACTGAGATAGAACTTATGATGGAAGCTCACTTATTCCCTTACCCATTTTATATTTAGGGCATTTAACACATGATTTAAAGTTACTAAGAATGAGATTTGATAATAGTTTATCCTTTATTATCCTAGTCATGATTGCTCATGAATTTTGGTCTCAGTGGATGAAGTTCATATGTCATTGTCCTTTTGTTAAATTATTCATTTTCAATGATAACAAAAGTTGTAAAAATGCATTATATGAGCTAGTGTTATGATAAAGGTTGCTACCCAGACAGCAATAACCAGTAAGATGAGAGTTTAAGTTAATAGTGACTTTGTATTGGTCATTTAAACCTTGTAACTGTCAAAATTGTAGCTTTAATATTGATACTGTATTCAGAGTAATCCAAAATACGTAAGGTATCATAAACCCCGAAACAATCATTAGGGTTCTTTCAACCATAATCACTAACTCTCATTATATATATATATATTAATAGAATAGGTTATGAATAGTATATTATTTTTTTTGCTGTTAAAAAAAAAAAGTATTTTTTTTTCTTTTTGTGGACTCACATAAAATATACATACATATACTAGATTTTGGAAATTATAAACAAAAGTTGGTTTAGATGAAATGACTAATTAATGCTTTCAATAATTAGGTGGGTGACTTGGGTTCAATATATATATTAATATAATAGGTTATGAATAGTATTTTTTTTTTTTCCTTTTGTGGACTCACACAAAATATACACACATATACTAGATTTTGGAAATTATAAACAAAAGATGGTTTAGATGAAATGGCTAATGCTTTCAATAATTAGGTGGGTTACTTGGGTTCAATTCCCAGCCACCACACTCTTTTGTTTTATTTTTTTTTTAAAAAAACTTTCAAATTTACATTTCATTTTCTTTTTGGTTTTTTGTCTTTTTTGGATTTGGTTTTTTCTCACTTTTGTTTTGTTTTTTTTTTCCCAAACATTTTATTTTGTTTATATTTACTTTTTTTTATTCCCAATAATATTTAAGTATGGTTATAGTATTGGAAAATTTTATATTTATATTTTATATATAATTACAATTTATAAGTACTATGTAAGCTCATTTTGTATTTAAGTATGGTTATGGGCTTTATGGTATAACCATTAAATAAGTATACATTTAATATTATAACAAACTTTTGAGCCAACGTATCTATAATGGAATTATTTTTTGTTCTCTTTCACTTAAGCGGTTGTGTATTAAACTCAATTAAACTAGCATAACAGAACCACATCAGTAACAATATGTGATGAATAGTTGTTATTTTCTTTTGAGCAAAACTGTCAATGACATAGCGGAGTTTAATTACGCGGTTGTAGATTCAATGCATGTACACTGACATACCGAAACCATATCAACACGATAATTGAGGCCCATAACGCGGGGCTAGAACCTACTAGTTGTAGTTATTTATTGATTTCTGGTAAGGAAACACATAGAACTAGATTTAACGCATCATGTGTTAATTGGAATATTA
>JAOXNX010000019.1:13314627-13328081 GCA_028566075.1 Solidago caesia
CCATTAGGCCCATTCGAGTGAAACATATGCAAACGAATGATTGTGAAACATATTGGGCCTATTAGGCCCAATTAGATTAATCATGTTGTGCAAATGAATGATTGTGAAACATATTGGGCCTATTAGGCCCACATGAGATAACAAACGAGGTTTAAGGCCCAATAAGGTCATTCGAGTGAAACATATGCAAACGAATGATTGTGAAACGTATTGGGCCAATTAGGGCCATTCGAGTGAAACATATGCAAACGAATGATTGTGAAACGTATTGGGCCTATTAGGCCCATTTGAGTGAAACATATGCAAACGAATGATTGCGAAACATATTGGGCCTATTAGGTCTAATTAGATGAATCATGTTGTGCAAACGAATGATTGTGAAACATATTGGGCCTATTAGGCCCACGTGAGATAACAAACGAGATTTAAGGCCCAATAGGGTCATTCGAGTGAAACATACGCAAACGAATGATTGTGAAACATATTAGGTCTATTATGTCCATTCGAGTGAAACATATGCAAACGAATGATTGCGAAACATATTGGGCCTATTAGGCCCAATATGCCGAATATGTTGTTCATTTGTTATCTCATGTGGGCCTAATAGGCCCAATATGTTGTTCATTTGTTTGTATGGATAATGTATGTATAAAGAATGTATATGTATGTATGGATAATGTATGTATAAGGTATATATGGTTATGTATTATGTATGTATAAGGTATGTATGTATGTATTACTATTTATTATGTTAATTATTATTTATTATTTACTTTTTATTATATTGTTTATTATTTATTATATTTAATATTTATTACTTATTGTATTGTTTAATATTTATTATTTATTTTTTAATTAAATAAACATATTTGTTTACTTTATTATTAAAAAATAACTAAACATATTATCATATTATTCAATATTTATTATTAAAAAATAATTAAACATATTATTATATTGTTTAATATTTAATATTTATTATATAAATTAAATAAACATGTTTATTTAATTTATTATTATTAAAAATTTATTTTTTATTGATATTATAATAATTAATTATTTTTTAATAAAATTTTAAATAAGTATTAATAATTTAACATATTATCATATTGTTCAATATTTATGTATTGTACTATGTATATACAGTACATACATATACATACATGTTATACAATATTTTTCTCAAAATAATAATAATAATAATAAACCTTTGGTGAGGACATGTCCTCGCAAATGGTTGCCTGGGAATTTTTTTCCTAAATTGGAAGGAATTGAAATTTTAAAAGAAATACACAAGTTTTGCAGAATTGATTTTTTTTTTTTTTAAATACCTTTTTGTGAGAACATGTCCTCGCAAAAAGTTAACCCGGGAATTTTTTTTACATTTGGTGGGAAATGAAAATTTTTAAAATACATATTTTATCAGTTTCATATAAATATATATATATATATATATATCAGTTTTATTACAAAAAAAAAAGTAATAATAAAGATTTAGCAAGGACATGTCCTCACAAAAGGTCGAGTCAATAAAAGTCCACACGATTTATTTCTTTTTGACTTTGACTTTTATAAAAAATCATAAATAAAAATGAAATTGACCTTTAGTGAGGACTTGTCCTCGCTGAAAGATTGGTCAAACTAAAAATTCAACCATTCACAAATTTTTTGTCATTTAGTGAGATTTAGTGAGGACATTAAGTCCTCACAAAAAGTTTTCCTCTTATTAGCCCACTTTTCTAGTAGTGATAATTAATTGTACCAATAATAAGTTTTCTTTAATTATAAGTTGTGTATTATTGTGTTGCTTGGATCTTTCCATCGGCATGTAATATCTGTCTATTTATCTACTAATATAATAAAACAGTATTGAAGTACCTTTTGATCGATATGATGTCTAGCGTCTTTTTTTCATCATAATTAAATGTACCAATAATAAGTTTTCTTTAATAACTAAATAACTTGTGTATTATATTGATATCTTAAAATTTAAATTTTTAAGTATTTTACTATTTTATCATAATATTTACTACTTTAATCTAAACTACCTTATAAAACAAATGTCTACCGTCTTAATATTTGAATTCTATCAACTTTTCATTTTTGGTAATGATTGTTTAACTTATTTTGTTTGTGAGTAAATGTAAATACAATGATTTTTATACAACAAATACAGGAAATCTCTACCAAACATTCAATTTTATAAAGGTCAAAAGTTAAACTTTATTACAGAATATAAATGATACCCTGTTATATAATAGCAAAGTTTCTAAATTTACAAGAAATCAAAATTAAATACATATTGTGTTATATTACAGCAAAATTTTCTAAATTTACAAGAAATCAAATTTAAATACATATATATATCTAAACTAAATAAACTAGCGCATCATTACCACTATAAAAACCAATTGTTTTTTTAACCATTTTCATAACAAATACAACTCAACTCATAATAAACTCAACTCATCTCCATAACTCCATCAACAAACCTGAACAATGGTGTAATGATGATGCTGGTCCAGTTCCTTCTCCTGTTAGTCCTTCCAATTTGTTTCCCGCTTTTCCAGTTAACACCGATAAACACCACCGTTCACCACCGCCGGTAACATCCACCACTGTCCATCTCAACACATATACAATTTCTTAAGCATCATGTGTCGGTAGCATCAATCACCACTGTCCATCTCTACAAATACATATATGTATACAATACAAGGCCAGCTCATCTATTGTAAAAGATTAGGCGATTGCCTAAGGCCTCCACATATTATAAGCCTCAAATATTTTTAGTTTTTGGGCTTGAGTATTTTTAGTTTTGGGCTTTTACATTGAGTATTTTCACTTAAAATCTTTTGATGATAAGAGTTTAAAAAAACATTATAGTAATTTTGAAAAAGTTTTAAAATATGGTGATAGTTTAGATATTGATAGATTTATTTCAAAAACTTAAAGGTTTAAAACATATTATCCATTATGAAAGTGACACACCTAGTAACATTTTAAATTATATCGAAAAGTTTAATACTTTTCCAATTGCATATATTGCTTATAAAGTTATCTTAAGTACACCGTTGCTACCACCGAAATTTTTTTTTCTAAAATAAAACTTATAAAAATTTATTTACGGTCTACAGTGTTACAAAAATAATTAAATGGGTTAACTATTTTATCAACTGAAAAAGATTTATCTTATGAAATTTAATTAGTATAAAACTTTGATTAAAGAGTTTGCTTAATAAACTTTATTTAACTATTTAAACTTTTTTTTTTATATATACATATATACAAAAAGTAGATAAAAAAGAACCCCGCCATTTATAATTTTTTTAGTTAATTTTTGCGTGTCCTAAACCCGGATAAAAGGGGAGGGTTTTTGTTAGAGACTTTATAAAAAGGCCCCCAAAATTAGTTCCGCCTAAGGCCACCGACAAGGTTAAGCCGACCCTGATACAACATATATACATTAACCACCAAATCTTCAACAACCACCTCCGGGAACATCCAGTGCCGGTAACCACCGCTGGTAACAAACACCTGAGCAACTGCCGGTCTCCTTCCCTCCATTCTTCTACAACGAGAACAATTACCACCGCCTTATCCTCATCATCAACAAGTAAAACAAACCGATATGTCTACATCCATATCTAAATCTGCATTGTGATATATATACATATATATATAGAGAGAGATTGTTTTCTTTTTCCTTTGTGTGTCTGCGTGTGTGTGTTTGAGAAAATGAAGGATAAGAGTATGTGATGATATTGATATATATATAGACATACATACAGAGACATACAAGTAGATCTGAAGAAGAAGAAGAAAATTCATGGATAGAAATAGTATGAGGATCAAATTTTATTTTTTTTTGAAAGGTGAATTTTGCCTGATCTCCATGTCGCGATTCGACAACGGGAAGTCTAGCATACGTTGTCTTAACCGGATCCGCGCTAGAGAGCTCCCTCGAAGCAGAAATGCCTATTTCAAATACCCGATGGGGGGGAAAGCCCCCTACTAATCCACCCGGAGGCACGACAATTAATATGGGTAAACTCTGCCCCCTCAAACTTGAACCTGGGTCTCCCCAGATCCAAGCCCTCACGGAGGGACTTCCTTTATCTCAAAGTTGGCCTAGGTGAGGATTGAACTTGAGACCTAAATCCCCCATGTGCATTGCACATGAAGGTATTTTTGTCATTTTACCTTCTTCTTTATCTCTTTAATATCTCTTCTTCTATTTGACTCCATATTTCATTGAAAACTATATACACACACCAAGTTTTGCTTATTAAGGTTTTTATGGGTAAATTATAAATGAAGATAATAATACCAATACCAATAACAATAATAATAATCATGAAATCGCATCTTTTCGCCTTTGGATTCATCCATCAACAATCAACAATCATAAACAAATGTCATTGGAATAATAATAATAATACTCAATTACCAATCAAGAAATACTTTGTCTACCAATCAAGAAAAGAAGCAATTTTTGACTTACATTAGTATTATACAATTATACTACGTCCCATCTTTTTCAACAACTCATCCTTTTTGTCATTTTTTTATAAAACATAATTAATGAGCTCGAGAGAAATGGATATCGAAAGATATGGAATAGATTATAGTGTGGCTTCACCACAAGCGAGTCAATGAACAAAAAATCATTTTGATCATATTTAGTTTATTCAATGTTGTTTTGATCAGTAGAGATGGAAAGGCAAACTTTGTTATAACAATTAACAAGTAACTAAATAACTCTTCTAAACTTATGAACAAACTTATTTTGACAAACTTATATCAATAATAAATCATTTTAATTAAAGGGACTTAAGTAGAATTATAGGTTTCAAGTTAGACTTACAAATATATTGAATTATTGATATAAAATATAACCTCTCCCATTGCTTGAATTCTTGAGACACAAAACATAAGAATTGGCAACCAAAAGTATATGGAAAACCTTAATCACTTGAACTTAAATTAAAAGAATTGGCAACAATTAATATATGGATCCATGTTAAAGAACAACACAATTACACAAAAGATACCATAAAATTGAATGGTTCAAATTAATAAAATGAAAGTCTAATTGAAAAGATAGGGAAAAAGACATGCGTCAACAAAATAGAAAATAATATAGAACATAGATAGAATAGAAGTATGGTTTAAGTTAACAGCATTATACAAATCCAGGCGATGGGCCACAAGACCGATACTTTGTTACTTTTACTTTTGGAAGTTATGGTTCACATGTCTAGATTTTATTTGGATTTTCCCTCAAATTATTAAGATTTCAGACTTTGTTGTTGATTTTATTGTGAATGGAGATTTGATTTAACTCATGACATCTTATTTACCTAACTCTTTATTTTATGATGGGAACTACACTATAGCGATAAACTACAAATGCAAAAATTAACCTTCGCTTTTTCAAACCTATATATATGAACCTATGAAGATGCCAAACAAATAAGGTATGATGAATGCAAACCAAATGCCCCAAAACAACAACTAATTAAGATAATCAAGCACACACAAAGACACAAAGTTTTTAACGTGGAAAATCTTTCATGGCGAAAATAAAAACCACAAGATCAATAGGTCGCTTAAAATCCAATACTACTAACATGAGAGCCAATGAGACCTCTCCCAACCGACGTTTTCTCAATCATTTTCTGACTATTTTCTAGAGAAAACCATTGGCAATGAAATTTTCTGAAAGGATTTTCTCAAAGTGTGTCTTAGGGAGAAAATGGGAGAAAGAGGTGGGTGGGGACATATCCATGTTTGAACCAATTAAAAAGAAGTAAAGTTTGTGTGTGTGTGTGTGTGTTTTTTTTTTTTCCCTTTATATAATAATAAAATATTGAAGAGAAGGTGAGAAAGAAGAGAAAAAAGTATGGTTGATAGTGGTGTTTTCTGGAAAAAGAAATGAAAAAGAGATAATATGTCACTGATGTGGCGGTGAAAAAGAGGTTTGAGTTGAGTAAGGCCTGACGGATCCAAAAAAATTATGCAGATTGGGACAAAAATGATTACCTTGAAATGAAAGATTATAAAATTCACCAAAAACAACCTCCATACGACATCAAAATAATCTATAACAACCTTAATAACCTAAAACATCATCCAAACATCAACAAAACACTCGGACAACATCTAGACTTCCCAAAAAGTGACCAACAACGTCAAACCAGAGCAAACAAAACCCAAACAACATCTAGCCAACACAAATTGTAGTCAAACGACCCTTAACAACATCCAAACAACACAAACTTGGTTTAAAAAAAAAAACAGTAACAATAATTGAAGACAACAATAAATATGAAACCATCAAGTAAAGACCAAAAAAGAAACATTTAAAGTTAACTCGAGATGCAAATTTCATTATATATGAAAATAAATACTTTCCTGTAAAACCAATGTTCTTTTGAAGATGTTATTTTCTTTTCAAGAATATTTCATTGTATTCTAATAAAATAATTCAAAAACAACTTAAAAGACATAATAATTTAGCAACCTTCAAGCTAAAATTTAAAATTGAATAAGTTAAAGATTAATGAAGCCTCATATAGATTTTACAATTCACAATGATTTTCATTTAACAAGTCAGGTTGTGTTTCTCAACTTTGATGGGCTAATGACATGAGCTCTTATTTTATTTAGCGTTGGGGTCAAACCAAAAAAATTCTTGAAGTTAACCATTGTTGGGCTGGGGTCCATAACCTCCACCTTTGCAAAGCTGAATCCGCCATTGAAGATAAGCAATAAAAATGAGTCTTCCCCGAATATACTAAAGACATACCAAAATCATGATAATCTTGAAATATAACATCAAGAAATATGGAATCAAATTAATGAAAAAAAGAGGAAGAACGTCGCTAAAAATAAATGGTTACAAAAAAAAAATAGACAAAAAGTTGTTGGAAAATTATTGGTTGCCGGAAATTCACCGAAGAAGACGGTTTTTACTTGTTGAACCGATCAACAGGTCACCCAAGTACTATCTGTGTACAAAATTTGAAAGTTTATTGGATACATAAGACAATAAAAAAGTTCATAGTACAACTATGTACAAAGAGAAAAATACGTTGTCATTCCATGTCTTTTTTAACTCGCTAAGAAAACATAGATGGTCTTAATCAACAAGACCCCAACAATTTCTTTCATTGGGGAATATTCTTTTTATCTATAAATGATATCCTTTTCCATTTATAATTCCCCAAAGTCAAGTACGTGGGGCATTAGCACCCACTTTTTATCTATTGATTTGATCCCAAATAAGTGAAAATTTCCTGTATACAAAGCTTTATAGCACCATAAATGTTGAGGGTGCAGTGGGTCATATTTAACGTCCACCAGTGACACATTAACAAACAAATGGTGAAAGTTGTGTCAAGCTTTTCTCAAAAAGAACTCTAACAGCAACGGATCGAAGTCTTGATCTTCCAACTCACGACCTTGGACCTTCAAATAGTAGCCAAAAGTTGTTTAAGGGCTTTCATGACGAAACCATATTTTTATTTTACTAAACACATAAAGAAACTGTTAAATCTATTTTGCAATATCCGGAAACAATGACAAAGTAACTAGCGGAAACTTTGCAAACAATGCTCAAAAAGCCACACTTGAATCGAAACTTCTTACAAACTAGTATCCAGAAGAAAATCATTGTATTTTTTCAGTTATGGAGGAGTACTTTCTAAAATTGGTGTTTTATGAGGTTTGTTCTATTCAGATTATCCGATAAAAGCGAGTATTTTTTTTTATTCAGATGTACACTGCTTAACCAGGGTCTCCCGTGACCGTTTCCAAACCTTTCCCTGATCATCTGTAAGATTGTACCTAGCGGGATTCGAATCCGAAACCTCTTATAAAGTGGTCCAGGATATTAACCAATAGGCTACCTTAAAACAATATTTTTCGCTATTATTTTTTTCAACACTATGTTATTGCGCCTCAAAATGGACTTTGTTAATATCTTAATCGTTTTAGATTTTATACAAATTTATATATGAAAAGGCTTTGTGTGTATTTAGGCCTTATCCAACTCTCACCTCTTTTTCACTAATACATAAGTGTCGCGTCACATCTTTTTCATTAATACATAAGCGCCGCGTCACATCTTTTTCATTTCATATTCTAGAAATTACCACTACCAACCATACTTCTTTTTTACTTCAAAAAATAAAAAAAAAAGCATGATTGAACACATGACCAACCTCCACATTACTCCTTCCGTTTTCTACCTTTTTGTCACAAGAAAATGGCTACCCTCTTTCTTGAGAAAACACCCCCATGATATTTTGATGCCAACCATGTTCTTAAGGAAATGGTTAGAAAACATTGGGTTGGGTAATGTGAAAGTGTTGTATCTAAAAAGTTTAACTTAAGGCAAACGGGTTTTACCAATTGAGATTAGCTCGATTGGCATGAAGACCAATGAGAAAAGACCCTGCCTCTTGGAGATTAGAGTTCGATCCTTGAGGCGAACTAGTTTTACCAACAATTCGTCGTCGTGTCTACCTGCGGGCGAGGTTATTAGGTTTTTCCGGATCTGGAGTAACTTGGGATGCCTAAGGGCCCCGTACGGCTGGATTGGTCAGCGACCTTTCGTCAATGGGTCATTCCGTACGGGGTATCTTACCGATTCTGTTAGTTGGCCGTTAAAGTAAAACAAAACAAACCTTAAGGCCTTATATATCATTTCTACGTCTATTGAATTCATGATGTTACATTTTTCGTTTAAACTTTTGTTTCATAACAATGTTTCAACCTAAGGCAATCTCCAATGGCATATACAAAATGTCCAAGCAAACTAGTCACTTCAGTAGGACATCAGCAAACTATTCTAGTACACTGAACCAATACACTGAACTCATTTTGCCTCCAACTCATCATACTGAAACTCAGTTTGCCCATGACACATCATCATCCATATAAAATTAAAAAACACTATATTAAATATACATACACACATATATATGCCTTAAAAAAAATCAAGCTGGCCCCACAAACTCCATTTGCTTTCAATTTGTTTGGGAGCGGATTGGACAAGCAAACTGACAATGTAATGGAAGCAAACTGATGTGCAGTTTGCCCAGTTAACAAACTGGGCAAGTAAACTGACCATTGAAGATGGCCTATGAAAAGTGTTTCAAAGTACCTATTAAAATGCTTGATGTACACATAACAAATCTCTAGTAACCAGTCTTCTCTTTTTCCTAAATCCTTTTTTTTTTCCCAATTAAGGTAAGTGCTTTTTTTAATTTTTAGTTTTTTATAGATATATTCTTTTTAATAACGAACATCACCAATTACCATTTAAGTAAATTAATTAAAACTTCACGGTGATGCTTCAAATAAGGGAAATGATATATGTACAATTGTTTTTGATTGATTTATCATATGGTACAACTTTTCCAACACACTTTATAACTTTGTATTGCTTATATGTGATAGGTATATCAATTTGTTTGATACCTATATTACTTCCTTCGAATAATGATACCATATATCTAGAGACTAGATTGAGCTAATGCAGCAAATGATTCCCCTCACTAGTAAAACATTTGATGTGCTACACAAACTTCTTTTACCATACACAAAGATGTATGCATCCCACAACTTGATATGCTTTACAACTGTATAATGCATATATTTTTTTATAACATAAAAAGTAATGTATGGATTACCTCCTTATCAATTACTTGTAGGGTCTTTTCTTTGTTATTTCAATACCTAACCATTAACAAGACTTGGAGTTATAGATACTACCAATATATAACTTAATAATAAGTACAAACAGCAGATATATCTTTGATTCTCTTGAAGACAAATTCATAAATTAACTCATTAAAAATATCAAAGAGATTGAATCAAGAATCGAGATTATGCTCATTAACAAAACTTGGAGTTAAAGATACACAATTCACCAAAAATGCTAAAGAACAAATAGATAAATTAAACAACATTAATATTTATTGTACTTCTTTAATGGGATGAAGACACACAAAAGAATGTCAACATCCATGACAACTCAAACCATTGCAAGTTTGTCAATAAAAGGCAACAGTTGCGGAAAAAAAATTGTTGATTCCTTGAGCATTTTACATACATGTTTCATAGGAAACTTTTGAAGTGTGTTTTTCATTATAGTTTTCTCTTAAATCTTAATAAATTAAGTGTTAAAATCTTGTACGTCTTGATTCATTGTATAATTAGTTAGTCTAATTATAAATTTGTCAATGTCCATGTATTAAGTAAAATAGATTTCAACTACTTACTATTATAATTTCTTTATCAACACATATAACAATTATTACATCCTACAAATATATAATTTGTGTTTGTTGATTTAAATTAAGTCATTTTACTTAAAAATGTTTTAGTAAAACTGGACATATATATATATATATTGGGGAATGATATATTAGAAACCCCTAAAAGGTCAGGAACCTTTAGGAACTTTTTTAAAAATAAAATTAAAAATGGTATTTTAGTAAAATCATTTATCATTTACTATATAACTGCTTACACATGTTCATATGACTATCTATGTACATTTGATCATCAACTATCCCATGAAACATTTATTTTCAAAATACTTGCATACATATGCTCGACTTGCATACATATGCTGATAGCACTATACTTGCATACATATGCTCATAGAATCCATTTTTTTCACATAATTGTAAAACGGATGAAGATCTATGTCTCCACATAATTGTAAAATCCAAAATTACACCTAAATAACTCAAAAAACAATCATCATGTAAAGAATAATCAATGGTTGAGATTAATTTAAAAAGTTTAAAAGGGTTTCTAAAGGTTCCTAACCTTTTAAGGGTTTCTAAAATAACTTTTCAATATATATATATATATATATGGCCCTTTATTTACAGAACTCTTTTTTTTCGTAAGAACTTTGAAAACTCCTAAATTATATATTAGATCACGTGTTTCTAAAGTTCATTCACATGTGAAACGTAGAAGAATTTTTTTTCAAAACCTTCAAATTAGCCTTTTGTTCATATGTGAATGGTACATGTGAACAAATTCATGTGAACAAAAGGTTATTTTTAAGGTTTTGAAAAAAAAATTCTACTACGACATGAACCTTTATAACATTTCACATGTGAATGAACTTTAAAATCATGTGATCTAATATATAATTTAAAAGTTCTCAAGGTTCTTGTAAAAAAAAAGTTTCTGAAAATAAGGTTAACCTATATAGGGATATATATATATATATAGGGATATATATATATATATAGGGTAAAGTTACTGTGCGAAGGCTGTTAAAATGCGAAGTGTGCGAAGGCTTTTGTTTGTTTTTTTTTCCAGCAGCTCACCACCACCACCACCCTTCTTCCCCACCACCCCCACCACCACCATTGCTGGAAACTGTGATACGGTACGAGTGTAGCCCTTAATCGAACGGTTACGCCGTTCAGGGGGGTTTCACCTTTACCAGTCGTAGACCTTAAGGCATTTATAAAGGGTTGGAAGCCGGACGCATCTGGGAATGGTCTGGATTTGATGGGCGGAGATCCAAGAGATAGATTGGTGGTTTGATACGGTACGGGCGCCGCCCTTAGTGCCATGGCTCTACCAAGGATGACAGGGATGAAGTTAAGATGCATCTTAGTTAACACTGAAATGCATTTCAGTTACTAAGATGCTCTAAGATGCATTTCAGTGTTAACTAAGATGCATTTTAATAGTAACTATTAACTGCATCTTAGTTAACACTAAAATGCAGTGTCGATAGGAAAAAAGATGTATTTTTTCCAACCGACACTGCATTTTAGTAATATTTAAGATGTATTTTAGTGCATTTTAACACACTTTACACACTTCACATTTTAACACTTCACACAGGAACCCACATCTATATAAGGGGGAGGTGAATATAAGGCTGTTCCATACCTAAGCTTAGGTATGGAACACTTTAGGTATGGAACGCTCACATATTTGTTTTTTTAATCTATAAAATTCATGGGGCCCAGGTCATTAATTTATTATACAACAAATATTAAAAAATTGTTATGTGACAGCCTTATATTCACTTTTGCCATATATATATATATATGATATTCTAAGTGGTTTTATTATATTGAGATTCGTAATCTTTGTTCAAAAGGTGGTGGTATTAGTACCATTACTTTTGATAGATCTACCATAGTTATGTATTAATGACTTGTACAGTCAGCTGTATAATCTATACATTGTGGTACATCTATCAAAAATGATGATATGAATATCACCTCTCTAGTTCAAATCATCCAATAAGTAATACAGTGTTACACTGTTACTTACTTAGATATATGACTTTGTATTTGGGAGAATTTGAGACCTTAAGGTTTTAGGTTTAAATTTTTGTGTGAACAAAATGTTCCCAAGAATTGAGATAGAAGTTTTTTCAAAAATAGGTTTCCTCTAATAATTGGAGTTATTATATGAAGAGGAATGTCGTTGAGACCAAATTTACAGTAAAATAAAAATAAAAAATAAAACAGTATTACTTATGATGGTGTTTTCTTTTAAGTTGTTTCACTTGTTTGCATGCGACCACGACGCCCTGGCACTTTTTCTACTTTTAAATCATTGGCTTACTGTGTAAAAGTCACCGCCTTTTTCTTTTTTCTATTGTTATTTCTCAAACAACTTTGGATAAAATATACGAGTAATTTTTAGTTTTGTTTCTTTATATATTTTTGATTCTCATATTTAGATATTCATTTATTTATTTCGCTAATTGTGTCATGGTATATTTCAGGCTTCTGTCTTCTTTGTTAGACTGGAATTACTCGCATTGTAAACAAAAAGATTGCTATTTTTATAATTAGCTGTTGTAATTTATGAAGTTTTAAATATTATGTTTCAAAGACTGATTGTTGTAAAACAAGTATTAAAATAAAACAAATATGATAAGATCTTGACCATTAGATCATGATAAAACTGATGCACGAAGATTCATAGAGCACAAGTATACGATTTTCAGTTAAGAGAAAACAATTGTTTCATTTGTTTTACTTTAATATTTATTTTATTTTAACCAGAACCTATGTTTCAAAAACAAGGGATGAAATCACTAAAGATAGGATTTTAAGGCCCTGCTTTCTTAAGGCCCCAATGTATGCGTATATATTATTTAGAACCTTAAAAGTGTATCTAAGGAAATGGTCAGTCACATAAATTAACCCTGTTAAACCTTATATATTTATCTTTAAAAAAAAAAAAAACTCGTCATCCTTGAATAACCTGAACAGTAAAAACCTATTTCGTTTACCAAAAATGCATAAATAAACAAGTCAAAAATGTATCTGAACTAAAAATCATTAATATTTATACTACCTTATAAAGCATTTACATAGTATCTTAAATTTTGAATTTTTTAAACATTATCATTTTTAACTTATTATTTAATGTTTATGTTATAT
>JAOXNX010000019.1:13365122-13375456 GCA_028566075.1 Solidago caesia
CTTTAATAGTTGTTTTATTTTAACCAGAATCTATATATATATATATATATATATATATATATATATATATATATATATATAAATAGAAAGAGAGAGGGGGGAGGGGAGAGAGAGAAAGTCTCCTTTTTACAGCAACTTTTTTTTCAAGAACCGTGAATTTTTTTTTCCTTTTTGAACGACTAACTAATATGATGTCGTGTACCCTGTACGCGGTGCCCCAATGACTAAAGATATGTATCAACTGGCCTAACCTAGACAGACGGAGCCCCTAGCCCACTTAACTCCACGTTCCGAGGAAAACCCATTAACCCGTCCGCCCGTAGGCACGACAATAAATTAATGGTAAAACCCGGTGCACCCTTGGACTTGAACATGGGTCTCCCTGAGCCAAGCCTTCATTAGATGACTCCCATGTCAATCCTTCTATTAAGGAATTGGCGTGAAAATTTTTAAATTATTGATTAGATAACATATGAATAAATTCATTCACATGTAAAACATAATAAAAGTTCATATAAGAACAATAAAATTTATTAAAAACATGTAAGATTACATATAACTTGATATTTTCACATTCTCATGTTAACGTTAGATCCTCATTGTAAAACTTTAAAATTAAAATCTATCATAGGTATTATAGAAGCTTGAAATTAGTTTACTCAATATTATCACATCAGCATGAACTTAATTTATGGGTATCTATTTCCATCTTCTTTTTTCTTAAATACACTCCTCATTATATAATAAACAGTTATACATTATGTATAAATTATTGTACATTGAAAAAAAAAAAAAAATTAAAATAACCCCTTAATTTTCGGCATTTGTATGGAAACACACCCCGAATGTCGTCTGAGATGTGATATTTAAGTGATGAAATATTCTTGAGTGGGGACAAGTCTAAATCGCATGACAAACAGTTGCAAAAACATGGACTAGTACCCAAATTAGACTAACCATCTTTGTAACCCATGGAACAAAATGTAACACGTGTTCAACTAAAAATTGACTATTATGACTTTCAATGTGAACTGACACACAAATAAAATGAAATTAATTTACCAAATTTTGTCTTAAAATGTGGTGGGGATTGGTCATTGGAAAAGTCCTTGTTGACCTTGATATCACCACAAGTTCTTAATCAGAATGACACAAGGTAGGTGCATTTACATATGTTAGAAAACAAACAAACTCGGACTTGTGCAATGGTGGTGATTGATTGATTCTAGCTTTCATTTCTGTATACAGTAAGCAATTTAACACTACTACTCAATATTCTAAAATATTCATTCATGTAACTTTCCAAAGTTTAATACTGAGGCACATGTATACCATATCGAACTTCAAGCTTAACAAATCATGACCATTGACTGAAGTAAACGTTCATCAAGTATCTCGAGGGATTGAACCCGCTTAAAATCACTGCAAAACAAACACATGTTTGATTATAGCGTCATAAATATGTATACCTATAAGAAAATCGAGTAACGCATGAAAAGAAAAAAAGATAGAATTTAATACTTACAAATGGGTGTTAAAATGATCACGATGCCGATTGGGTATAGGAAGAAAGTGGTCTTCTCTAAAAATGGAAGCACTGCAGTATACGGGGATTATAAGTACAATTTTTAATTTAATTTAACTATGATACATTTGCTGCCCTATTCAAAAATATAAAAACTTCAGAATATCTAGGTTACGATATACTTTAAAGGCGTTCGGTTACCATGAACTTGTTCTTTGATATTAAGAAAGTTATAAAAAAGAGTAGGTAAGATAATTGTATCTTGAAAAGCACTATAGATTATAAGCAGCATTCTTATTATTAAGCAACAAAGATTAACTTTATCAAAAAAACAGGCTTGACAGCTATGACAAACTATATAACCGTTCACATTGCTTTGACAAAAAAAAAACATTGTAAACAAAGCTTTCAAATCATTATCTCCAATAAAATAGTAGAAAGTAGTATTACAAAAGATACTTGGTAGTGACATCAGATCTCTTCACATTCAGAAACGTGTGAAAACAAGATATTTAAATAAATCAAATCGTATTAAAACATGTTTGGTGAATATTTCTGCTTAGCAAATAAGGACTAGAGAGAGTTCTAAAGAGAAGAGATACTTTTTAATTTGAAAGAGCATGCTTATCTGAAGGCCTTTTTTACACACGGGGAGGGGGGCCGTTCTTAATTTTGTTTTCACTGAAGTAAAGACGTAATGTCTGGTAGTTGATTAAGTGCATGACCATCATTTATGTGCCTAAATGTTTGATTTGCTACCTAAAGTGCATCATTAATAATTATTAGAGAAGCTCAAGCAAGTGCCTATATTTTGACTCCTGACATGTAATTAATAAAACTATAGAAGTGAATAACTGTAAGCATGAATAATTTGACATCTACAAGAAACTCGAATGACTTAGGTCACCAACTTGCTTATCAACTTAATGCACCAATTGCTAGAAAGAAATCCTGCAGGGTAGCTTGACCAGGCCAAGTGGCTCTAATATCAGAGTTAAAATTAGAGGAGGAAAGATGGGTGGTTATGGCAATGGTTCAAAATGGATTCAAGAATCAAGACTCATGTCGTGACAGGTCATTTCATGTGAGTCAAAACGGGCAGGGGTAGGTTGCCCCGCAACGAAGGTTTTGTCATTTTTTTTAAATAGTAAATATTAATGAGATATTTATTATTAGATTAAAAATAATCAAGAACTTTGAATAATACGAGAAATTAGCTTGTATAGATGTATGGATTAAAAGGTCATAGTCTTACATGAACAATTAACTCTATCCACATATACACATAAACATAAGGTAATGAAGGGAAGAGACATAATATTAGTGGAATGAGGATAAAGAAATTCCTTACCATCATAACCCAAAAAGTTGAGATAGTGATAGTAAGATATGGCCACTGTAAAAATCAGATTTGACAGGAGAAGCGGAACGAAACCATGCGCTACCAGAAGAGGTGATATGAAAAAATGTATCACTGTTGCAAAACCCAAAAAAATTACTATTTGGTGATTTTATCAACTTCATTAGCAACTCAAAGAAACATTTGCACCTACCATAAAGCACGATAAACAACGGGAAGAAAGAGTTACAGTGTACATCAAATGCATACAACCTGCACAACAAACACAAGATTAGAACTTCAATTTTCGAGACAATTTTAGAATGACATAAGAAAGTTCTGTGGATGAAAAGCATCTTTCAGTCGCATTTGAAAGCTACGAAACAATAATTCCAATGGATGGCCATACTTGAGCTGGACGACTGTGTTCTAGTGATGCACATATAACACTGTCCCAGAACTATGCTTGCAGAAACAAGCCAGTGCAAATTTCGATATTCTGCATCTGAGGGGGGCAGGTGGGTAACAGGCCAAAAGGAGTTCAGGTTGAAACGGGATATTTTTAATGCATGTCAATACAGGTTGGGCCGAGTTAGGTGGACTCATGAACTTCCTTGTCCATCTGTTAATTTTTTAAATATATTAGGAAAGCTTAAATTTCTTTTACAGGTGATTCATGTTTTGGTAGTAATTGAAAAACAACATAACCATAATAAATCTAAATATTTGAAAAAGAAAAAACAATTCAGCAGATTGTATACATTAAAATTAGAGTGAGGGTGACTTTGAACCTGTTTTTGACCCATACAACCCCGGTCCCTTTCAGCTAAACTTCCTAAATGGACTCGTGTGAGATATAACACCAACCAAATCGACCCTTTGCAACTATCTTTGTCATAGAAAAGGATCAAATATAATTCATAAAGCGTAATAAACAAAGTAAAGGAAACTGATAAGCATGTTAATAAAGTTACCATTCAACACGTTGTTCTACCACATGACTGTTTGAGGTTTCTTCCCGAAGATAAGTATTTGTCACAAACCTTCAAAACAATTTTGAATGAAATACAAACAACACAGTCAAATAACTAGAAAAAAATAGGATCCAAAGAAATTCGAAAACGAGTAAAGATGTTGAAAATAAAGGTTTTATCTTTACCCAATGTGAAAAAGAACACGTGATCATCATATCAAAATGGTGCAACACTTACCAACAAAATGTCGCAACCACTGCTCCGGCCAATAGAAAATGGACACACGTCACGGACATAACCACAAAAACTGCATGTCCCATGCTATGATCATACCTAAAATCATAAAACATAGAGATTCAATAACTGAATCATAGTCTACAATATTCAACGTACAATTAGGCTGTAGGCAATGATCATTATCCATTTAGCACAAGAAAAGGGAAGATTAAGACATAGTTAATTTAGATCACTTACGCCGCAGAATATGCAACAGAAGAAACAATCAAGAGAAGGATGCAAATTACAATAAAAGCAGGATCATCACGTGCCCACTGATTTTTTGTTTCTGAGAAAAGAAAAGGTACAAAAGAACTCGTTATTATCTTTTTCTCATGAAACATATACCGATCCAAAAATGAGGGTGTTTCCTGTGGTGTTCGAAAACCCAAAGATAATTGCATTTTAAATCCGTATTGAATTGCACTAAAGCTTTGAATGACAAGGTTAAGGAGACCAACCAGACTGAGATAAGTTGACTTACGCTTATGGTACTTGGTGTGCTGATAACTGCATCCAGTTCAGAATTCCACATGCAAATAGCAAATCATTAGCAAATATCCATTTTATTTTTGCAACATTTAACAGATTTACAGATGTGTAAATTATTAAATAGCAAGTAAACGAGGTAACTTCTAATATGTACCGCATATAAAGGCAAGAGACAAAATATGAAGCGTACTCAAAACAAAGATTACACAAGTAGATGAAACTTACACAACTTTCGGCGAGGTGCACAAATGAAGCATTTGCCAGAAAGTGTATTCAATATCCATTTGTTGCCACTACAATGTACCAGAGTGGAAAAGAATAGACAAAAGTTAGTTAGTTAGACAAAGAATAACAAAAAAGCATTTCAAGTAAGCAGTAAATGGCTGCAAGCTCATCGAAATACGTCTTCAATAAGACATTTGCATATCACATTACATCCACATTATATGCATTGAAGAAAGATGGAAGCTTCAGAACTAAAGAAAGCAATCATGAGCTTTTTATCGAAGTTGCCTATACACTATTATGCATATAGGAAGCCCAGTGAATCAAATATACAGATACTTAATAAATGACTAATACAAATAGTAATGCCAGACAAGAAGCTTCTCACACTAAATCTTTCAATGTGTAGCCTGTCATCAAGTTCAATCATCCCAAGCTATCTACTTGTTAAAAATGACAAAAACCTACATAGTGTTCAAGCAAAGAGCATGCTAACTCATGAATTCAAGTCACACGCAGAAACTTACTTTGATTGTAACTGTACCATCATGACTTTAAAAGTTCTACAAAGGTACCCAACCCATGGTTATTGTGCATTAAACTATTGACCCTTTACTTGTACCGTTAGGGCTATCTTAAGCAAAAACTTGTATTTTTATAGGGTGTGAAAGATAACAAGGTCCTTATCAATCTCGAGATTCTTAAACATATTTGCCAAAGTTTTTATTATTCACTTATGAAACCATCACTGCATAAACTTCAATGTTAAAAACTTTTAAATCTCGTAACAATTTTTTTTTCAAAGTATACATCTTCTATCTTACAGTAAATTCTAAGCTACAACTAATGGGTCCCCAAAGACGCCTTGGCTACATAAGTACTTTTGGGTATAAGATGTCCACTAGTACTCCCCAAGATTTCTTGAGCAACTGCAAGTATTTGTGGGTAAGGGTAAGTTTTTCCAGGTCTGTCATGGCTACTAGATCAAATTTTCTGTTGATCACTTGATCCTTATAATTCACCCTGGAAATCAAACTACTGAGTATTGACTTTAACTAAACATGCTAGGTTTAACAATGGAAGTCCAAAAAAACATTGATTTTGTGTCCTGAAAAGTTATCTTGTCCCTATTCTAGTGATAACCCAAAAGAAGTATCAAGACTTCCATTCCAAATAAAGGGAATCTACCAAGCTATATCTTTCAGCTATCAGTTACATAAATTTTGATGCCCTTCACTATTCGACTCATGCTATACTCCAACTAACTGACATGGATACCATTGGTCATAAAATAGTTAATACATGTCTCGACAAAAAGAATAATCCAGGATAAAAACCATTCTAGAAGCATGTAATAGTGTGATACTACACAAGATACTTATGTTGTACTTCAGTTTTCTGAAGACGGCTTAACAGGTACTTTTGTTGAAAATGGACAAGCAAATAATATGTAGATTAGTAGATATCACCTATGATATCCACACACACAAAAAAAACCCCTAAAAGTGAACATAATATGGGATTATAGCAAATCAAAACAAGATTTATTAAATTAGGATCACTAGTACACAATCTAATGGCCTTGATATATGTACTACTACATAAAACATTTACCTCTACCCTTTAATTTTTAAGATTAAGGAACGCCAATCACATAGTGCCACCCACCCACTGGATATCACTAAAAACTGTTGAAAACAAAAAGAAAAATCACTGAAAATTATTCACCTCGGCCACATTCCACGGGTACCATGCTAAGATACCAAAACAGAAAATTCCTTTGTTCCAAAATTAATGATTAAACTTCGGTTTAACCAACTTTTACGATCATATAACACCAATTGCATAGCACCACATCACCCTCTGTTCCCGACCAATATGACGTGTCACCTCTTTACCAAGCCCAATCAGTATGTGATACGCCACCCCCCCTGTGTTCCTCTCATACAACACTACCCCCCAGAAACAAAATAAAAAGAAACCACCCAAAACCATTCCCTGCAGCTACATTACACCGGTATCGTGGTGTTCCAGAACTATTCTCCGATGCTACATTGCACGAGTACCATGTAGTAAACACGAAATGGCAAGATCCCTTAATGTTTCAAAAATAATGATAAACTTGTCTTAACCAACTATCCAAGTATATTCCATAATCCATACAACCCATTTACACATATATAACTACTACTTTTTTTTAAACACCAATATATGCCACCAAGATACTAGAAATTATACCAACATAAACACGACAATACCGACACAACTGATTATAACTTACAATGCCGACAACGGGCCCTAGAACTTACATAATCTACAGGTACTACTAGAATCCTAATCCCCAAATCCTAACCTTAAAACTAAAAGTAAAATCCTAATCGGTTCAGCCAACATTTGTATAAATTAGCTAATATTAGATCTACTATAGCAATGTACAAAAAAATTAATTTATATAAAAAAATTATTTAAACATAAATAAGTCAAAATTAAATGGGGAAATTACAAACCTTGATAATTCTACGGAGATACTGAGGGAAAACAGGATTGTTGGATCGAGAGGGCATTCGCCCTTTCGATGACGTTGGCAACATTTTTTATTTTTTTTATTTTTTAATAATTAATTATTAAATTCTTCAGCTTAATAAGAACAGGAATTACACGATTTTCCGATCGCCGGTGAAGTACGATTGCTAAACTTCAGTTGTGTTTATTTAGTGTGCGTCTATGCTACTATAGATCATATTACAAGTATTTGGTTAGATCCATATCCCCATTATTATTATTTAGCGGGTATTATTGCTGGGTTTATAAGTAGAGCCCAGGCCCAAGCCCAAGCCCATATGATGTTTTTAATTTTGGGAATTTTGGAATCAGGGATGGTGGCCTGGTGGGTTGATTTTGAAAATTGGGTGTTATTGGGCTTGGGGTTTGGAAGGAGTAACGGACTAACGGGTGTGATATTACAGGGGAAGAACAAGTGAAAGAATTATTAGGAAAATATAAGGGATGGTGTTGTAGAGGTCATCAAATAGGTGATGCCGTGATGCTCTATTGGGACAATCCGATTTTCGGTTTGTGATTCTAGATAATGGTTAAGCGAAATAGGTGTTGATAATTTCTGGTTTGTGTGAGTCACGAGGATTTAAGTGCCCAGGACGAGCACCAAATTATCAAAGCTTTATACGTATGATTAGTTGATAAAACTTTATATGTATGATTCGCAAAAATGCAGGTCAACTAGTCAAAACTGCAACGTGAAACACCAAATCGTTTAGAATTTTGCTTGATCACATTTGATTTTGTGCTTTATTTCGGAATCCTAATTGGCATGGAAAATTGTAAGGCATGCATTGCGATTTTGTTGGTTAAATAATAAAAACCCAAAGTGTGTTGGTTAGTGAGAGATGTTTGAAGCTTGGGCACTCAAGTTGTTTTCTTATATTTCATTGGTCACAATATCCTACTTTAATCTTTCTAATATGAATTTAAAATCAGATCTTTTCAATCCCAATTCCAAATCATCTGTATATGCAACTTTATTACACGAATTTTGCGTTATCTTATTAAATTTTGTTATCATCCTTTTCCATACTTTTAGTTTTAACATAATTCTCTTTTGTTAATAAATCTTAGAATTTGTGCGGGTGATGAAATTTTTGATTTAAACGATCATTCACTTCAATAAAATGTGAATCAATATTGATGGAAAGGAGCACATGGAGAAAAGTTTTGTTCATTTGAAGTGTCTTATGACTAGTATGTTACCCGCGAGTTGTAACGGCAAATATATCACAGTTTCATGATTAAATATGAAACGATCCCACTACATAAAGACCCTTTCGACGTTGCACAAAAGTTATTACTTTACGTTCAGCTAACAGGTTGGCTATAATGACTGAAAAATATTCTATGTATAGTAAAATGACATCTAAATTTTTAATTTCAATCAAAATCCAACTTTAGTTGTCAGCAAATTATATACAGATTCATATTCATATATACATTAATTGAAACACATGAATGAAAAAAAGAAGAAGTTATACTACCTTAGTTACTACTATCATTTGTGAAAATATTATAAAATTGTTATAAACTTTGAAAACATTTTAATTCCAATAAAAACAAAACAAAAACCAAATATATGCTATATATATAAAATGAGGTTATTAGACTAAGAGGAGTGAGGCTTCAAAAATAGGGAGCGTCTTGCGACACGTAGCATGTGCGTAAGATGAGAAGAACCCCAAAAAATGATGGAGTGAGGCTTCCTAAAAGCCCCCAATCACATACATACTATATATATATATACACACACAACACACACAAACCAAACACAATAGGCGGCAAGTATTTGCCAGGGAAAAATTTTTTGGAGCAAAACGCCCTTGGGGGCGCTGTAGCGGGGCGGCAAGTACACACTTGACGCCTTACTCCGTTCAGACTTAACTAAAAGTGGTACCAACATTTATGTATTATGAAATTTATCAATATCTAAAAAAACTTAATTGAACTATAAATGTACCTTAGTTGAAGTATGGATGTTATATATTATTTGAATGATACTAACGGGGTACCTGCGCAATGTTGCGTTGGCTGTAGCGGTGTGGTGGTGGTGGCGGCGGCGGCGAGTTGTGTAGGTAATTGATGTAAAGTTAATTGATGTAAATAGGTAAGAGAGACATATTGATCATTTTGCATATCTTAAAAATGTAACTTTTCAACATGATGGGTCTACAGTTTTTATATAATAGTATAGATATTTAATTGATTTAAAAAACTAATGGTTGTGAGTATAACATGTATATTGAAAAGTATTATTAGAGGTAATTAAATAAATTTGGTGGTTTTAAAACTCAATATTACGATAAAAAAAAAAGTGAATTTGTTATATATATACACATACATACATATATATACATACATACATACTAGTATAGAATAGCATAGAATCAGTGCAATGCAATATGACAAATAGTTTATAAATTTTCATAGTATTGCATTATATTTAATATTTTTTTTTGGTGGTCGTTGTCGGGATTGATGTAAGAAAGATGAAAAGATCGTAAGGTATCACATGTTTTCTGATTTAATATCTTCAAATGGCTATGTTGTAATATTCTTTTATAGTTATAGATAAATTAACCATTTTATAAAAATAATAATAATAATTAGCTAATAATACTTTTTATAAATTAGTTATTAACTAGATTTAGACCCGTGTCAAATACACAGGAGGTTTACGAAATTTTTAAAATAAAATGAATTATTAAATATGCAAATAAAAAAAACTTTACAAATTCAAATTTAAACATATATGAAAAAACAAACTGATAATTTAAATGTGAAGAATGTAAGTAAAAGATTGTAATTTTAAAACATTGAAAGCATATATTCTAATTTATCTTTTGTAATACTTCTTTGAAGACGATATATTTTTTAAGACCGGCAAAATAACGTTTTGTTAACATTATTTTGAAGGTTATGTCTGGCTACCTACTCGATC
>JAOXNX010000019.1:13383529-13397772 GCA_028566075.1 Solidago caesia
TAAGGCTCATACGGGGTGGGTCGATGGGTATCCAATTGTGGTACCGGGGCTAGGGTTCCCCCCATTACCCTTTTTAAAGATATAAAAAGTGTTTTGGATGATTTGTTTGATCATTATTTGGTTGTGGTTGGAGTTGTTAATGAAAGCAGTGAAAATTTTCCTAAACTTTCTGAAGAAGGAAATGCTAATGCTATGGATGTTGATGATGGCCCGGCTACTTATTTAAGCAATCAGTACGAAGTTGGAGCAAACCTCACCAAATTCTACTACAAAAACTGAGTCAAAAAGGTATTTAGTTGAGTAATGTGAGCCTATAGGTAGCAACCTTCACTACTACAAAATCGATCTAATGCAACACTGAGTGTTGCATTAAGCCTTAAAAATGTTGCATTAGGCCTAATGTAACACTTTACTGAGTGTTGCATTAGATCTAATGCAACACTTTTGTCAATGTTTATTAAATGAAACACCTTTTACACTCTAATGCAACACTTTTTACAATCTCATCAAACACCCTTTTCTATCAAATGCAACACTTATTACACTCTAATGCAATACTTTTTTAGATTAAATGTGACACTTCAAATCTTTGTTGCAACACTTTGTTTTTATATTGCAACATTAAATCTACAGTAATTTTGTTCCACGCGATATATATGTCATGCTACTTCAAATCTCAAAAATATCTAATACATTAATTTTCATTTCTACCATAGAACACATAGATAATATCCCAAAAATGTGTCCAATGACAAAGATAACTACTATAGTAACATCAAAAGACCTACAATAACAATCTTAGAATATTTGTTCTTGCTCATATCTTCACTTGCTTCTTCATGCATGCAAAAAAAATAAAAAAATAAATAAAAATACTTAACCTGTTACATATGAAAACAACAAACAATGAGTAGTTATTTGTTGAAACTTAATAACGACAAATGTCATATAGCATCAAATAACTCCTTAAAAGCATAACACCCCACATGCGTTATGAAAAGTATATTCGATCATTGCACAAACCTGGTTACGGAGAGAGTGACCATGACCATAAGTAAACTATTAAGAGCTCTATATCTGATTTAAAGGCGTTGCTGATTAACTAGACGTGGGTCCAAAATTCTACATAGTTGGATGGTCTATGGTTAGCATGATTACTTGATATTATCTCAATTATATCCCTCACAGGTATAGTTATTTAAATTTCCATGATATATTATTTTTTAAAGTTTAAGATAACCTCATTATATGCAGGGGCTGACCCTACTGGTGGAACACTCAAAAATGGTTTCCAACTTTTTCTATTAGTGACGGAGGCATTGCTTGTCTTTCTAGCCCAGATTTAGAAGTTTTATAATAGCTACTTGCTATCATGGGTCCAAATAAGGTACTAATTCGATCGAGATCATACTCCAATAGTATGATCACCTAATAATAAACTCATCCAGATATGGTCAAAATATGTTTTACAATGGAGCAAGAGGCACTAAGATGCATACGATGGTAGTGGATCGAGTAAGGGTCATAATTGAGGCATTGAGGAAGGCTAATCAAATGACTCGGCAAAATTTAAATGATGTAAGTCCTATGGATGAAGATGCACGATGGGCTCGATAAGAAGGTAATGTGTATAGTGTCCAACTTGAGCGTGAAAACAAGTAATAAAGACTAGTTTACGCTATTATATAATTGCAAAATGTATTAGTAAATAAAGGATAAAGGATAACGACATACCTTTTAGCAAACATAGATGATTACTCATGTCAAAAACTCTTGAACAATTCCAACAGGAAGTTTTTGTAAAATCTTTTGCACTGCATCTTCAATTGAGTTCTCTCGTTGGTTCTCAATTTTTATTTGTATTGCTTCCGGCTCAGCCTTTTTCCTTTGATGATCCTCCTCTAACTCAAGATTCTTTCTTTCATGTTCCTCATCAAATATCAAGGATCAAACGTTCTTCAGCTTTTACATCTTTCAATTTGATGGAGCCATATTCAATATCTCAACACCACTCACCCCCTTAATCAGCGTGTTAGTAACACCTTTGCCATAAAGTCTTCGATGTCCACTATACTCTTTGCCCATCACTGTTAGAAATGCATTTACCTCATCACTTGATTCTTCTTCACAAGGCTTGTAGTTCTTCATTTTTTCCTTTAAGATTATTCAAAACTTAATGACAACCTACTTTAGATGAAACCAACTAGTAAAAATACTAAAACTTAAATATTCTCTTACAATTTTCCTAGCCGTGTCATCAAATGTATCAACATATAAATTTCCCTCTTTCCTTCTACATGTGTACTCAAACATCCTGGATAAGTTAGGCGGTTCCTTATTCGGGTCTTCATTTCTCTGCTTTCAATATAGATATAACATAGATATAACAAGAATTAACTTTAAGGGAAAACATAAAAACAAAATCAAGGACATATTACCAATTCCTTGCGAATCCTTGCAAAACTCTTTGGACCAGATGTGTGATTGTTTTTCTGACACTTGCGTGTATCCCAAGCAATTGAGCTACACTTCTGCATACACAATAATCGAAACTTCGAATTTATGGTATATTAATATATGTTTCAGTAATCTCATCTTTTTAGTATGATATATTAAACAAAAAGAACAATTAGTTTCATTAATTTAAATTTTTTTTAATTATCTTAAGCTGAATCTGACTCAGATTAGATCCTATAGTGTAAAAGCTATTTTGTGAGTCTGTATCAGCTTAAGTGATTATTTCATTGAAACTAATTCGATTATTTTGTTTTATTTATTTAATATACCGTATTAAATGTGCCACATTTACCCTGTCATTTTCTTACACATGAAAAAGTACATAATGGTTTACATCTTTCACTGTACAACTAGTACTCTTACCCAATCACATTCTTTCTCTCTCATATTTTAAAATAATATAGTGGTGAATATTTTCTAAATACCTATTTCTATTTTCCATTTCTCATTCCTCTTATTCTCTCTCAATTCACAATATGTGTTTAAGAACCCTAAAATTCTTAAATCAATTCACTCAGTTTCTTCAATTCCTTCAATAAATTGAACCAATGGCATCTTCTTCAAACCTTCTTGAACAAGATCAACCCCATCAACCAACCTCTTCTGCTTCAAAGGAAGAACAGATTCATCCCACTCCTATTCATGCTACCAAGCTGTCTCCGTATCAAGTGGGCAACAAGCGTCCATCTAATCTACTGACAAAATCAAGATTGTCAATCTTCTATCTTCCAATATCAATCCACCTACTTGGGCAAAAGGGTATTGTGAGATTTTTCTGTTCTTATGGCATCTCCCATTGGGGAAGATTATGTGCGAGCAACCAACCTAGGTGTTTCAACATATGCTTTGTGACTTCTGGGCTCAGCAAGGTTGGTGAGACTAAAGAGGGTGCTCCAGCTATTATAGGTACTAGTCTAAATGGTTCTAAAAAGGTCATAATAACTTTAAAGAAATTAAAAAGAGCCTTTGATTTAGAATACACACCCAATGGCATTTATGAGCAACTGAGCAAGTTGTGTCTCACACTGAAGCTAAATCTGCTACAATATTGGCTATACTGGCAAAACTTAAAGATGTTCACGGGATTTGGAATTATTTATTAACTACAATTGTGAAATCCCTTCAAGAAAATCTGGTAGTTTTGACCAACCAAATACTTTGGAAATGAAAATCTTCTATTCAATGGTTAATGTGAGTGAAGTTGACTATGTTGCAATGATTTATGATGACTTAGTTAGCCGGGTCAATAACAAAGGATTAACCATACCTTATGGAAGAATCCTGGCCCTCATGATCGAGGTTACACTAAAGAATGACTATAGTCTGGAAACTGGTTAGACTGTAGAGGTTAAGGCCATAGCTAATTCAATCTATAATCCTATGGAAGTACAACAGGATTTACTCCCAGCTATGAGTACTTTCTTAAAAAGATGCAGGAAAGAAGAACAGGACGAGACTCAATCTGACTCTGCAACTCATTCTGAGCCTCACAATGAAGAAGAAGTTACTCAATTTAACCCAGCCTCACCACAGGTTGTGAAGAATGTCATTCGCTCTGATCTTAAGGGTCAGTTCTCGACACAGGACACATAGCTTGAGGTGACAAAGGTCATAGGTACACATTCTCCTAAACCTTATTCTTCATATCTCCCTATATCAGCTTCTTCACCACAAAAAGAAGGTGAAAGATTGAATACAACACCATCCATCCTAACCACACCTTCATCACCTCAAAATGTCCACTCGCAAACCCCATTGGTGAGATCTCTACATCTCCCAATGTTTTGAAAAAGAAAAGAACCACTCAAGGTAAACCTGTATGAGGTAGGGACAATCTTAAAATTAAAATCAAAGTGTCCCAAGTAACAGGTCAAGCTGATGAACGTTCTAAAGCTAACCCTGTTTCTTTAGCTGAGTCAACCGATCCACCTCGCCCATTTGTGTCCTCCAAAAAGGACACAAAGTTGTTAAAGGGAAAGCCTATTACTGCCCAACCCTCTAAAAAGGGAGAAGGCATTGAAAGAAAGACCTCCGCCCAAGGTCATATTGTGTCTGAATCGTCTTCGCCATCATCATTCTCCAAAAAGGATGATGATATCAATAAAGGGAAACCATCTTTGGATCCAACCATGATCCAAGCTGAGTTAGAGTATGCAGTTCATGGTCCTAAGAAATTGGTTTATTCAAGAAGGAAACCAAATTGCATGAAACAATCGCCTCAGATGCTGTTTTGGAAGAACAATGTGTGGACAAGAGTAATGAACACCATTGTGACACTGCTCTTGGCCCACAATTTGCTCAATATTTCCTTTGTCTACACTCTTAGTCTGCATAGGCTGTCGATGCCTCATCTATATCGCAAGATGAGGTACACGACTCTCAATTTGTCCCTAATGATAACCCGCCTTTGTTTTACAACAAGGAGATGATGATAATTATATGGACATCTAGTCCTCTTTGTTTTTAGCTCCACAAGCAGGTAATCTTCTTAATTACCACATATTAATCCACATTACTCGATATTTATTATCTTAATCATTTTCCACATAAGTTAAAATGCCACTTAACGGAAGACTGACTTTGACTAACGGTTAAAGTTAACGACAACGAATTAAAGATATCGGTATGTTACATGGTTGAATCTGAAACTGAAAATGTTAGAGAAATAAGGGAGGAAGATACTCAAGCTGTTGAAACTCAAGCTGACCCTGTTCAATCTAAAGTAGCCTCAGATCACAAGGTAGTTGAATCTTCGTCGAGTGATGATAATGTAGCAATTGGGTACTTATTCAAGAAGAGATCAACCCAACAAACTCAAAGTGAAGGTCCAAGTGAATCAAGTCCTCTCACAAAAGAAGAGCAAATGTTGGAGGAAGCAAAGTTTAAAGCTGAGATTCGTCACATGTCTCTTGAAGAAGTACTTAAGCTGATTAAAAAAGATAGAAAAGAAGCAATGGTAGAGATTTCTGCTAAAGATGAGGAGATGCTTAGAAAGGAACATGAAGAATTAGAAAAAGTTGAGTCTGATAAGAAAAGGAAAAAAGAAAGGAAAAAAGAAAGGGAAGAAGAAAGGAAAGAAGGTAGTTGTCCAGTCTACACCCAACCTCAAGAGAACAGAGGTTGCTGCTGGTGCTGAGTACAAAAGTTGGTTAGACAAAGTGGACGGAAGCATTTACACAAAGAAAATGGAATTGAGAAAGATTGAAGAGCCAATCATAGCCTGTCACCTCCAAATGTCAAGAGGCAAAGATATGCCTCTACTCAAACTTACTAGATAAAACAATGGAGGTGAAACAATGAAGTTTAATGAGATAGGTGATTTAAGCTACACTGAGTGGGTTGAAATCTATAATGTGATCAAGAGTTCCAACAAGAAATATCTAAGTATGGTTATGGAAGAGCTACAAAAGAGGTTTGACAAGATCAATAGACTTGGAATTGATGTATCCAGACGTCCACAACCAGAAGGAATTGAGGTCATAGAAGAAGAAGAAAAAGATATTCAACCACTCAAGAAAAGGCAAAGAATGGAGACTCTAGTTGCATAAAAGCATGCTGATGTTGATAAGGATGCTTACTATAAATGTAACACCAAACATTTGAAAATATGGACTTCCAAAAATTTTCCCCTAACGACGTCAAAACATAGCGGAAGCAGTTAACAAAACGTTTACAATTCCTACCGGAATTGTCATTTAATGAAAACCTGGTGTTACGAATCCATATCATAGCAACAATAAAGGCAACATAAATGACAAACAAGCCAACATAAGGTCTTGTCTTGAAAACATCAAGACGTTACAATAGTCATAATAAAGGTTCATAAATGTCGTCTAAAAAAGGTGAGGTCACTAGCTGGTAGCTAAGCACCTTTAAATCATCTACCCGGCCTCATATGTATCTCACCAATCTTCAACCACTAACCTGGGAAACACAACGCATTTCAACAAAACAAGTGTAAGCTAATTAAAGCCGAGTAAGATAACAGGTTAGTTCGACAAAAGATTCACCATTTAAAACATTTCATCAAAAACATCTCATTCATACATAAGGCATATCACGTCACATATATCTATACAATAATCACCATAAAGGATATTAAATCCTATTATACATATCAATCTCAATCGTCACTATTGTCTTAAGCATCTTGATCGAAAAAGGATATCAATCCTATAATGTGCCTATGACATGCAATCAACAACATCGTCCCAATTATAATCGTTTATTAACATTAACAACTTAATTGATATCAACATCGTTAAATCATCTATTTATGCCTACACATGTATCCAAGGGATTTCCACAAATTAATCATCACATATAGCTAAGTAGGTTAACTACTTAGTCGTCACATATCATCTTAATCGTCACATCGTCATATCATCACATTATGCCTACACATATAGTTAAGCAACTTAAGCTACTTAATAGTCACAAGAATGAGGATTGTGTGTAGGCTAATGTAGGACCAAGGGCACCTCACACCCGACATGATGAGTAGACATTTCGGCGGTCCATCGACGTCATTATGGAAAGGCAAGCCAATCCAGGAGTATCCATTCGTCTTAGTTTGGTTGATCATACCATATGGAATACTCAATCGTCACATATGGGTCACTCGAGAGATATCATGACTACCCCCTCGTGATCGACTCAGCACACTAGCCCAGAGGACTAGCATGGGTTAAGCTTAACACTTTTCGTCTCAGTTTATACTCGAGTTCATCTCAGTTCGTCACAATCGTCACATATTATCACATATCATATCTTATCGACACATATCATCACATATTGACACATATCATCACATATCATCACATATCGACACAACATGTTAATCTTCATTTCATTATATCGTCATTAGCTTTATCTCATTAGATACATCATTGATTTGACATTAACACTATCTCAGGGCATATCATTAGTTCGTCATCAACATCATTTGCCATTAAGGCCCTATCATGCATCGTGACATAGCAATCCTACTTAAGTCTAGTAAACTAGATGTAATAGGCAATTCGACAACATTATCAAGACGTAATTAACAAGTGTACAAGGCAACGTTACAATCAATCAATCATTGACATAATCAACATGTATACAAGCAATCATTACATTTTATCCCTATAATAAGGACTACAACTTGCTACATGGCATTCATCATATCAAGCATCACACTCATCGCATAATCAAAATTCATACATAAGTACTTTACAACATTAGCTAAGGGATGGAATGCTACTTGCCATGAATTCATACATCATGTAGAATCTCATTCCCGTCCCACATAAGAAACATAGTATATGTTATCCCTCAAAGCACCCATATCGTCCCCCACATGGTTCTCATACCCCTACATATGTATGAGATGTGTACATTCTCATCAAAGTGATTAATTATTAAATCTCACGTTTATTGTGTTCCCCGGCATGACAAAATACGTTATCTTACCTCAACCAAGCTTACAATGATCAACAAACAAGCTACCGAGTTCGACAAGTTCACACGACAACCTGTAGCCATACAATTATCATTATTAGACCCAAATTACACTCCCTAATGACTCTAAGTCATCCCCATAACTCATAGATACTTAAAATGGCTTGTAGGGACGCTAAACGGACTCAAACATCAGGTTAAGAAGTTGTCACGCCGTGACAGAAGCTGTTACGCCGTGCTGGACATGTTGAGACACCAAATATTGAAATTTGGCAGCTTGTCACGCCATGACAAACCTTGTCACACCGTGATGGGGGTGTCGAGCTACACAACACACTTTCTTTACTTATTTCGCTTGCCAACAACTTTTGACTTAGAAGACGACCAAATGAAACAAAACTTAGTTCTAGACATTTGAAGAGCACTCAAAGACCTTTTCAAAAATGTAATCATTGACTCTTGAAACGTTTTAATGAATGAGTTATGATGTTTTCAAAACATACGTGCAGCATTCGTTCGAAATTAGACCACTTATGGAAATCACCGTTTTCGACCCAGTTAGAGGAGGAATCAAAAGAAACTTAGCTCATATCAAATTTAGAAGACACATAAAGGTTTTCAAAAATATAAGATTCATCTCCTAACGCATTCATATGAAAGATATATGACTTTTGCAAGATGACAACAGTTTCAGACCTATGAAACCCTTTGTTTTCTACATCAATTCGACCCATGAACGAACACGTGAAATAACTATCATTTCCAGATCTCAAATAGACTTACAAAAGATCATATTTAGCCAATAAAATCAACAATCAATAATCCATAGGTTTTATAACACAATGAATTCAACTATTGGCCCGAAAACGTTAGATTTCGATTACAACATCAATTATACAAACCCTAGCCTCAAGCCCAGAGATTATACTCACTACATGACCTGTAAATACAATTAAAATGAAGGAATATAATACCTCACACTTGCACTTTCACCATGAGAACGATTTTAGGCTTAAACGGACAACAAATCTCTATCGGTAAGCAAAGAGGGTTAAGGGACTCCCAATTGGTAACATGTAGTGAATTGACAAAAAAAATTTGTTGTAATTGCATAAATTTCACTTTTTTAGTCGTAATTCGATTTTTGGGCACATAATTGCTAATGATTTTCAACACTTGACCCTAATATACCTCCCAATTGGTAATATGCAATGAATTGACAAAAAAAAAAACTTGATGTAATTGCATAGATTTCACTTAAAAAAAAAATTAAGAAAGTCAAAATATTCACAAAAAAATGCAAAAAACTCACTTTTTTGGTCGTAAAAATGTCAAATACTTAATAAGAGGTCTTCAAACACTAAATAAAAACATCTTCAAATTTCAAACGAGTTCGTCATTAAACTTGGTTGTGCATTCAACTAAATAAAAACATATTTATTAATAAAAGTCTTCAACTTCAATTCTTCAACTTCAAGTCTTCAACTTTAAGCATTCAACTTTATGTCTTCAAGTCTTCATTAAACTTCTTCATTCCACTTCAAGTCTTCAAACATCTTCATTCAAGGGTCTTCATCAGAAGCCTCGCATAAAGTTTCATCGAGAGCAATTTCTTCATCGGAAAGTGATATTGAAACACCCGCTTCCACCTCGTCATCATGTAGTTCATGTTCAATTTCTAGTTCACCTTCAAGACTTGATTTGTCTTGTACACGTTCGGCCGTATCTAAATGATCCTTCAAGCAAATACACATCTCCAATGATGCCGGTGTAAGTCTTGTTCTTCGAATAGTTAGTACCCTGCCACTAAGAGAAAAAACGGATTCCGAAGCTACTGTGGAAGCTTAGGAACTTAGTAAATCTCGGGCCATAGTGGCTAGAATGGGAAATTGAGATTCCCTTGCTTTCCACCAACCCAAATATCAAATGAATTAAGATCATAGCCTTCACCCATAGTGACCAAAAAATCGGTTTGGGTATATTTACCATATTCCCCACTCAATGTTCCCTCGCCTTCACCCCTAGCCCGTTTAGTATTTTCACTTCCTAATTGATTTAAAAAGTTAGTCGTTGGATTTGAGCTTTGATAAATAAAATACGATAACGAAGACATCGTTGAACCAACATTTGTGTTCACCATGTTTAGCAAAATAATATTTAAGTAACTTTCTAAAACATTTGGTAAACTCATTAGTTGCTTTTACGGCATATAATGGTCTTCAACATGCAAATCCAAATCCAAAGTTATTTTTTCAATAAGTAGTTTCACCTCGCTGATGTTCAAACATGGGTCCAATGCGGCGGCATAAGCATAGGTGGTATTTCCTTAAAATATTTAGCTAGCTTTTTTTCATGGGTTCTACCTTTTTTTTCATACAAACCACCCTTCCATTGTAATTCATTTATTTTTTCACACATCAAAAAAATTGATTTAAGCACCAAATGACTTGTGGGATAATAAACACCCGATAATAAGGTTTTTTAGGCTTTAAAAATCTTGAGAAAATCGGTTATTTGTTCAATAACAACCCAATTTTCCATCTCAAATGGTTGAGCCTTACCCTTACTCACAAGCATTTTATGAAAAACTTCTAAAGTATCTCTTTGACGTAAATCACACAAAAACATTTTATAAGTCAAATTCCATCTTGTAGGCACCTCCCAATTAGGTGTTAAAAACTTTTGATCTGTTTCCTTAGACAATCTCATATATTGTTTATATCTAGTTCCACCCCCATGAATATATCTTGTAACATTCTTTTAAATTTGGTTTTTGCATAATTCACCTCCCACACCCCTAATTCACTTTGCACAACCAAGTTTATTATGTGTGCAACACATCTCCCATGGTAAAAAGCACCCCTCAAAGGCGGATTGTATTTTAGTATTAGTTTTTGTACGACACTAGTATTGTTACTCGCATTATCAAATGCCATGGAAAAAACTTTTTCTTGTAGTTTAAACTTAGTTATTACATCTCACAACATATAAAATAAGTTTTGAGCTGTGTGGGGATATTCAAAGATTTCAAAAGCAATCGTATGCTTCATCATTTGCCACGTTTCGGGTTGAATCCAATGTGCGGTAACACAAAGGTAAGAACCGGGCAAACCATGAGGAGCCGACCAAACATCCGTTGTTAAGTTTACATTTGTTTTTAATTTTTCAAAACTAGTTATTAAATCAATTTTAGCCGCTTTGTGTTGAGTAGCACGACTTAATTGAGTATATCAAGGTTGAAGAGCGGTTTGAATGACCTTAGTCATTTGAGGGTTGTCGAAGTGGTTGAACGACAGAGCATCTTGAATCACAGATTGTGCAAATTGTTGACAACACACCTCCGTCGAGTATGCAAAAATACACCCATCTCGTGCCATCGGTGATTGACCCGGTTGTGGAACGGATCTTAGTCCTTCACAATACTTTTCGGTATGCAACCTTAATGTTGTGTTGGAATCGGGTTTTAAAATCTTAGGCATTTTTTACAATGCGCCTTCGTCGAATGATCTTCCAACTCCACCAAATCAAAGTTACACCAAACCGTCGGGTTTCGAGTTGTTGGTATCACTCGAATGATCGTTGGTGTACTCGAAGAACCAACACCGGTAGAAGCGGTAGAACTTTGTGTTGCCATTTTTTGAACTTTTTTAGCGTAAATTATTATTATTTAGAGTGTCTTGATAGTATTTGATTGTTGTGATTAAACCAAACTCAACATATATATTTATACTAAGTTTAGGAAAGCAAAATGGTAAAAAACAAAAAAAAGGTAAAAAAAAAAAAAAGGACTATAAACGGCTATATTTCATTCTAACAACTATATTTCCGATCAACTATTTTCCAGCCAAAAAAACGGGTTTCAAACCGGGTTCCGGTTTGAGAAAAACCGGGTTCAACCCGGTTCTAATGTATAACCGGCAACCCGAACCTTATTAGAACCAAATAACATTTATATATGAGATTTGTGTTCATTAAACACTTCTTAACATGTGTTGGCAGTTGGCACATGTTGGAAAGTCCCTTGATACTACGAAATATAAAAAAGGAACAAAATGGGATTTGTAGATTTGCCCAACCCATCCCCATGGTTTGGCTGTTTTTCCAACTCTACCTTCAATGCTCTATTTTAGATGATTACCAACTCGACCAAATTTGTTTCTATGATTGTCTTTTCTTTTGCTTCATCTTATATTCTTTTTTGCTTCGTCATATATAATATGGAAATATTTTCTATCCACAGATGCTACCGTGGGAAAGCATGGCAATAACAAAATGCGAAGATATATATCGTATGCCCTCGATGTCCAGCATTTTGTACACCTATGCGAAATGCTCTACCATGCCGATCATTGATCCACGTGATGCCTACTACCGGATAGGCTTTAATAATGAAAGTTCTATCGCAAACAGTTTGGAGAATTTCTTAAAATTTCGTCACAATTTAAAGGCATGTGTTTTAAATTTTATTATGCTCATTGTCAACATGATCTGGAATATAACTTAGATCATTGTCCATTAAACATATTTAATATATTTTGTATTTTTGTTGTTCATTACCGAATATTAGTTGTTTGAATCCACTGAAAGTCAATATGTTGAAAAAAACATCATAATTGCTTTATTTTTTTCAGGGGAAAATGTCTAAAGATCCAAATAATATCGATGAACTCTTCAATGTGTTGTTATCAAGTGATCTTTTTTTATACTATGGACACAGAGAAGGTATGTTCTTTTTTTAAATGATCCAATTCAGTGTATCAGCCTATGCTCAATGCATATCTAAATGTGCGATAGATTCATAGATTTATGTATTTATTTTTGGTGATTTAGGATCAAGTTATATCTTTAAAGATCATTTGATAAATCTTCCCAAGTGCTCGGCACCCATATTGATGGCGTGTAGTAGCGGAGTATTGGAGTTAAGTGGTTCATATATGGCACGAGGTCCTCCCTTGAATTATTTCCTTGCTGGATCACCGGTGGTTGTAGCAAACTTGTGGAACGTACCAGACCGTGACGTGAGTGAATATTGCAAATTATTATTGGATGCCTTAGTAAGGTCACTGGGGTGTAACAATGATATTGGATCCGTTATTGGAGACGTAAGAAACCAATTCAGCTCTAAGTATTTATTCATGGGGGCCGCGGCAGTATGCTATGGTGTGCCAACAAATATTATAAAGAAAAGTTAGTGAGTTTTCAGAATTTGTTCATGTAGATTCTCTAGTGTTAAGCAGAATCATATTTTGTAATGTTACAGATTTCAGGTTCCACATCAATGGCTTTTGAACCCAACACAGTATAGATTAATTACGTACTCTATTTATGGGAACAATTTGTAAGATGTCTTAGATCAAATGAAAGTAGTACACATCATTGACAGGCACCACCAGTTTTGTAGAGTCTTCGCTTATTAATGATCCAAGGGAAGAAAAAACATTGTTTTAGATCATTGCATTGGAAGATCTTAGATCATTGCATTTTACATCTTTGGATATTAAATTTCGTGCAAATTACCTTTTTGTAATCTCACTTGATTACAAGGTTTCTCGAATAATGTTTCTAAGAATGTTGACATATTAAATATGCTCCGCCTTATTCCTCTGATGTTACATGACAAACAAAAAAGCCACAAAAGTGTTTGAAAGAACTCGAGGAACTCATTCTTAGAGGGAAATCAGTTTGTAAAGCGACGCACGCTTTTCACATTCAAGCCCGCCGGCACCATAGGCATGGGTTGGTAGGAAGGCAAAATCGGTTTTTTGCGTCAATAACGAGACGAGCTTAGAGGGTCCCAACCACCATCTGACCGTTTATTTTATAAACAAAAGAAAAAATATGGTTTTTTTTTATTTATAAAATAACCGTTGAAATATCAAATAAGAACGGTAAGAATATTTAAAACCAACGGTTTTGCATCTCATATTCATCAATTTGATACATTTTCATCTCATAAAAACACTATTACATGGATGTAGGCGTGTACAAAAATACCGAACTCGATAAAAAAACCAAAACCGAAACCGGTCAATAACCAGGTTTGACCCAACCCGGTTCGGGTTGCCAGTTATACATTATTACCGTTAGAACCGGGTTGAACCCGGTTTTTCTCAAACCAGAAACCGGTTTTTCAACCCGGTTTGAAATCGGTTTTTTAGGCTGGAAAATAGTTGATCGGAAATATAGTTGTTAGAATGAAATATAGCCGTTTATAGTCCCTTTTTTTTTTTTACCTTTTTTTTGTTTTTTTACCATTTTGCCTTCCTAAACTTTTAGTATAAACA
>JAOXNX010000019.1:13495230-13505954 GCA_028566075.1 Solidago caesia
CCTTAATACTTATTTTATTTTAACCAGAACCTATATATATATATATATATATATATAGACAATAGGACACGAAAAGTTGAAAATGGTAGGGAAAATATAAAATCTCAACAACCTTAATGTAATAATGACTTGATATTTATCAAAAGAGGTTGAGTGATGCTATATATTAAGTTAAGATGAAAATGTTTATATAATACATTATACATCAACATGATTTGTGATAAAGTTCATATAACATCACTCAAAACCTATGGCTCCCTTTTTTGGAAGGGCCAGATTGTAAATTTTAAGCTATATTACATATTGGTCTTTAAATTTTACGTTTAATTATATTATTTATATTGAACTTTTGGGTGGACGACCTCCCTGTCACTCTTAAGTTTCTCCCTTAGAGAGACTTGAACTCGATCTTGAACTCTCTAAAGCTGTTTAATTTTATTTTTCTTCTTATCTTTTCGAGTCAATTTGTTGAACAAGTTTATTAAGTTAATAATCTTGGTAACCCATTAAGTTTTCATGACCATTCAAAAACCAAGGTTGTAACATTTTCTCCCTGTTTTATGGAATGAATCCATGAAATGAGTTTTGTTCCCTGACTTGATCTTCGCATTTTTCTAAAAGCGTTTCTTTTTGTTTTTTTTTGTTTTTTTGGTTTTCCATAAAAAACAAGTAGAAATGTCAACGGCAATAAGTTAATACTATAATATAATACTATTATACTTGATAATATCAATAGTACTAGAATAATATGTTTGGTTTCACTTTCACTTCATCGATACTAGTCAATAAGCAAGGGACAACATGTCATATTATATTGATTCATAGGCTTTTTTTTCATTTAAGTTTAGTTGTCTTTTAATAAATCGTCAAAAATGCTTCATAATATTGAACTATGAACAAAACATATTGAGAGGCAACATTCCTATGAAAAACCAACAAATAACATTTTTACGATTTTAGGTGGGAATTGAAGTTTTGAAACAGAAGTTTAAAGTAGGGCAGCAATTCTTGATACGGCAAAAAGGGCATAAACTCAAACGAAACAAGTGGGATCGGATTATAGCTAAACGAGTATTGGTAAATTGGTTGATCCTGGTTCGAGCTAGTGATCAATGGAATGACCAGCTAACTCATCTAAGTATATAAAATTTTACAAGAAAAAACAGTTTAAGTAGAAAATGGTTAACCAGCTCATAAAGTCACAAGTTATAATATACAAATTGGGAAATGCTTTTATAAATGTTTTTCACTTTTATTTTTTGACATCTTTTATTTAAAAACTTCTTACAATTATTTGTAAGTTTGATCAATAACTTGAGAATCCAACCCATTTGACAAGGCCACGCCATTTGATCCATTTAGGCAAACGGGTTACATGGATCGTGTCTTGAGTTTGTTTTAAGTGTCTCCGGGTTTGGGTCGATGTTTTTGACACTTTTATTATATGAATCATGTTTGGTTCAGGTTGTCCAAACCCACCAGCCCGAACACAACAATACTGAAAAATAATTGTTTTATTAGTTGTATCATTTTGTTTAAGTTTTTGTCGTTGTAAAAAACAATAAACATATGAATGAGGATTAGAAAGTTTAGTTACCAGGGGGATATTGGGATCCATAAGCTGGATTTGGTGGATAAGGTGTTGGAGGATAAGTAGTTGCCTGAGGTGGATATGGAGCCGGTGGATAACCACCTGAAATAGGTGCGTAAGACGGTTAGGGAGTTGGAGGATATATTCCACCTTGTGGAGGATAAAATGCAGCCGGTGGTGGTGCAGAGTACATAGGAACCGGAGGTGCGTTATGTGGCGCATACGATGGAGCTGATGGAGCAAAACCTTTAAGTTGGTTTCTGGGCGTAATCTTTTGCTGGTTGCAAATATCCAGGAAAGACTCAATATGTAACAATGTACATCATTGGAACATACATTACCATTGGAATAATGCATTATCAATTGAACCTCTCAAGCATGCCTATCCAAATTTAGTACTTTATATATCAGAAACCTAAATACCATAATCATGATTAATGAAAATAAATGTAACATACCAATGTGAAGTTCTGAGATCATGAAGTTTTAAGCTAAAGTGCTAAGCAGCTATTGAAATCAATAAATATGAAGCAAAAAGAATTAGAATACAAACCTGCCAGTTTTACTTTTAATGGCCAGCTACTGTCATCAAATCCATGAGAAAGAACCTTTGTCAACGAAATCCTGGTACCCGAATGTTGTTAATGTTGGGGATATGCAGAAAACCAAACAAATAATCGGATAACTTGTAATCTCTGAAAGCACGTAATCGCTTTCAGATTGAATCAATTCGACGTTTCACTCGAAATATTCAATCGGATACAATAAGAGATTGAGAACGTTCTGAATGTTTATGTTTGAGAGAAAAGAACCAGAGAAAAAATTCAACCAGAATGAAAGTGAAGAGCAGATATTGATTTAGGCCCATTAACCGCCTTTTAGGCAGTTAATTTTGTGGGTTTTCAAAGTTGGCAAAATTAGTCCCTCAAGTTTTGAAACTTAGCCCTTGGACCCCGCCAGGGGTTGCTGCCCCTTGGACCCCGCTCCCGGGGGCGCTGTCCCCTGACCCCCGTCCGTTAGGGGCTTCACCCCTAAGGTCATAATAAATTCAAATAGGCGTGCACTCCGCACCACCAAACCTATATGATTTTTTATTATGACAATAATGGTCAAACAGTTAATCCAATTAAACTAAAATATCCAACAGTTAATTTACTTGAAACCAAACAATAAGTAGATTGATAATGCAACAGAAAGAAGACGAAGAAAATATGATAAAAAAAGATGAGTAGTTACCTTACACTACCTATGTAATCATCGTGTGTGACAATATTGCTATTCTAAACGGCAACGTTGATCTCTCTTAGGCCTTCAACTAGGGTATACACAAATTTCTCTTCGAATGCAGGATTCTTGCCTTCATTTATACATACCGATTTTAGGTTTCAAACTTTAAAAAATGAGCCGCAATGCAAAATTTTCAAAAACTTATGAACAGATCATAATCATATATGTATAAGATGAGTCTTACAAAAAAAAAAAACATATGTACAAGTTGAAAGTGAGAAAGGCGGGCTGTACAGTTAAAACCTAAATTAGTTTAAGCAAAAGTTTATTTTCCCTTTGTTCTTGTGGGTTTCGAATTCCACCTCCTTCAAAGAGGGAATTTCAAAATCATAGTAGTCTACTAGCTAGATTATTTAGGGATCTTGTAGTTCGCGGTTCTGTAGCTTGAAAGGTGCCTAGCAATCCTTGGAGCATTGTTCGCGTATGCACACATTGGAGGATTTCTACTTTTGAATCTTGTTTTCAGAAATTCCATAATGCAAGGATTCTACCGCAATGAGGTTACTAGTGTGTGTATATATAAATGTCTTTTACTACCAGATTACCATCAAGAATACTAAATGCATGTAATAAACCATGTTCCAATTTCTTTTTCTATATATAAAAGCTAATCGTAAATATATGATCAATTCGTACATCGTACGGGTATTAATACTAGTGTGTGTGTGTGTCTATATATATATATATATATATATAGGGGAGGTGAATATAAGGCTGGAACCTCACATTTTTATTTTTTAATCCATAAAATTCATGGAGCCCAGGTCATTTATTTATTATACAACAAATATTTAAAAATTGGTATGTGAGGGGTTCCATACCTAAGCTTAAGTATGGAGCAACCTTATATTCACTTTTTCCATATATATATATATATATGAGATATTTAATAGATTACATGATAGATAAGGGGGGAAAAAATAGCTGCACCTATCAGCTAGAAACACTTATGTCATCCTCAAAAACTCAAACAAATAATATAAAACATAATATTTTTCTAAATAAAGATACTTTATCCTCATAAAGAAACGGGCCAAAGAACAAATATTACAATCCACATTGGTAATATACGAACTGTCGGCCAACGTGTTAGAAAAAGAATTAAACCAACGTTATTATACAACATATATAATCCATTTATACGACAATATATAGACAAAAGGGCACGCCAATGGTAGGGAAATATACCATCAAACACCTTAATGTAATTATGACTTGATTCTTATCAAAAGAGGTTGAGTGATCGATGCTATATATATATTGAGTTAAGATGAAATGTGTATATAAATTATAAAACATCACATGATATTATGATATTTATATATAGTTCATACACCATCACTCAAAGATTTTATATATGATGATCCATTGTTGCAAATGAGTTTCTCACTAACAATTCGACATCAATATGGAGGTGGAGGATACATTCCTGGAAATGGAGAACCTGCACATAATCGAAGCAAAATGTAGATTTAGTAAGAAGAAGAACCGACATAATACTAAAGCATAATGTAAAAATAATAATAAGTTAAAGTTAAACCGTGCATCACAAAACGAGTATTAAAACATCCTAAATCTTTTTAACCTTGATAATATATAACTCAAACATAATGATAGTAATGCAACTATGTTTTCGCTTAAGAACTATGTTGAAATGGTTATCATTATAATGATTTTCTTTAATGGCAAACTCGCACAATTTTCACCCTTGTTCAAGTTAGGACTTGAAAAATAAACTCGCACAATTTTCATTCTAAATCTTCACTTTTCTTTCTATCTTTTCGAGTCAATTTGTTGAACAAGTTTATTAAGTTAATAATCTTGGCAAAGTCATGAAGTTTTCAGGACCATCCGAAAAAAAGGTTGTAACATTTTCTGTTTTTTTCTTGGTTTTCCATTAAAAAAAAAACAAACAAAAATGTCAACGGTGATAAGTTAATATTATTATACTTGATAGTCAATAATAATATGCTTGGTTTCACTTCATCGATACTAGTCAAGAAGCAACGGACAACATGTTATATGTTGTATTGATTCATAGGGGTTTTTTTTTTTCATTTAAGTTTAGTTATCTTTTAATAAATCGTCAAAATGGCTTCATAAATATTGAGTTATGAACAAAACATATTGAGGCAGCATTACTATGAAAGAACCAAGAAATATCATTGTTTTATGATGATGCTGGTTATTGTAAAACAAGTATTAAAGTAAAACAAATATGATAAAATCTTAACCATTGGATTAAACTGATGCACGAAGATTCACAGAACACAAGTGTATAAAACTGATGCACGAAGATTCACATAGCACAAGTGTATAAGCATGTATATAAAACTGATGCATGAGAGATAAAACCAATTAATATGATGAATTCCATGATATATCGGTACCGAAACATGATGCACAATGATTTTCAATTAAAAGCAAATGATTGTTTTTTTTTTTTTTTACTTTAATAGTTGTTTTATTTGAAGTTTTGAACCTAAACTTTTTTTATGATTTAGGTGGGAATTTGGAGTTTTGAAACAAAAGTTTAAACTATGGGCAATTCTCAATACGGCGAAAAGGATAGAACTCGAACAAGTGGGATTGGATTATAGCAAAACGAGTTTGGTAAATGGGTCATGTCCGGTTCGTGCTAGTGATCAATGGGTTGACCAGCTAACCCATCTAAGTATATAAAGTTTCACAAAATAAATAAATAAATAAAATAAGTAGAAAATGGTTGACCGGCTCATAAAGTCACAAGTTATTTTTTTTTTAAAGACCAATCAATACTTCCATTAAAATACCACAATCAGCAGGGTGCTGACATACAATATTATAAAGTCACAAGTTATAATATACAAATTAGGAAATACTTTTACAAAGGTTTTTTCACTTTTATTTTTGTCATCTTTTATTTAAAAACTTCTTACAATTATTTGTAGATTGTTTGATTGATAACTTGATCAATCCAACCCATTTGACAAGGCCACGCCATTCGATCCATTTAGGCAAACGGGTTACATGGATTGTGTTTGGGCCGGGTCGATGTTTTTGACACTTTTATTATATGGATCATGTTTAAACCCGCTAGTCCGAACACAACAATACTGAAAATTAATTATATTTTATTAGTTGTATCATTTTGTGTAAGTTTTTGTCCTTGTAAAAAACAATAAACATATGTAGAGGATTAGGGAATTTAGTTACCAGGAGGATAATGGGATCCATAAGCTGGATTTGGTGGATAAGGCGTCGGAGGATAAGTAGTTGCCTGAGGTGGATATGGAGCAGGTGGATAACCACCTGAATTAGGTGCGTGGGACGGGTAGGGAGTTGGAGGATACGCTCCGCCTTGTGGAGGATAAAATGCAGCCGGTGGTGGTGCAGAGTACATAGGAACAGGAGGTGCGTTATGTGGCGCATACGATGAAGCTGATGAAGCAAAACCTTTAGATGGTTTCTACACGAAAGAAAAACCACAAATTTGTTTAGTTAATTTCCTGCAAATATCCATGAGAAGACTCAAAATGTAACAATGTAGCATTATCGGAACTTACATTGCCATTGGAATAATGCATTATCAATCGAACCTCTCCAGCATGCCTATCCAAATTTAGTACTTTTTATATCAGAAACCTAAATACTTTAATCATGATTAACGACAATAAACATAACTTACCAATGTGAAGTTCTGAGATCATGAAGTATTAAGCTAAAGTGCTAATTAAGCAGCTATAGAAATTAATAAATATGAAACAAATGAATTAGAATACAAACCTGCCGGTTTTACTTTGTAATGGCCAGCTACTGTCATCAAATCCATGAGAAAGAGCCTTTGTCAATGGAATCCTGGTACCAAAATGTCGTTAATTTACTTGAAACCGAACATTAAGTAGATTGACAATGCAACAAAGAAGACGAAGAAAATATGATATAAGAAGAAGACGACTATTTACCTTACGCTACCTATGTAATCATCATGTGTGACAGTATTGCTATTCCAAACGGCAACGTTGATCTCTCTTAGGCCTTCAACTAGGGTATACACAAATTTCTCTTGGAATGTAGGGTTCTTGCCTCCATCTATACATACCGATTTAGATTTTAAATAAACAAAATGAGCCACAATGCAAAATGTTCTAAAATTTATGAACAGATCATAAGCATATATGTACAAGATGAAAGTGAGAAAGGTGACCTGTACAGGTACGCGTGGTAGATCTATTGCTACCATATTCGACACAAACATAAGGATCTTGCCTTGATATCCATTCCGTATCTTTCAGTTTACTGCAACTAACAACTAAGGTTCCATACAACACGAAATTAGTTCTTCAGTCCAAACACAATCACATAAAACCAGTACATTAGAAAATGAACAGGAAATCCTTATACTCAGATTAGTTGAAAAAAGTTTTAACAATGGATAATGACAAGTAATAACAACATAGTTTCCTCGGTATTATGTTTGATGCAACAAACTTATTAATATTTGCGATCCTAAACTTATAAAACGTGTCCCCCCTCTAGAAATTCAAACGTTTTCCGACTGCCATATATACTAGAACATCTTATGAGCCAATCAAAGAAGGTAGCATGAACAACGAACTTGTAAAATATCATTGTCCTATGTACGGAGTACAATTCCATAAAAAGGTAACCTTTTTACCTAAAATTTTTAAAGAAGGGAACCTATTTAGACTTCATTTATATAAAGGATTACATCATCAAAAATCAATCAAAAAATGGAATATCATTAGTGTACGTTTTGGGTTTGTGCTCCGTTAAATGCCAACCTGGCGTGCAACATCATAAAAAAGTCCAATGTGGTACGCCATGTTAGCATTTAACGGAGGACTAACCAAAAAAACTAACAATATTTCCTTTTTTTTCTAATTGATTTTTGATAATGTAATCCTTTAAATTATACATTCCTTCTTTAAGAATTTTACATAAAAATGTTACCTTATTATGGAATTTGACCAAAAATGTATGTTGCATAAAACAGAGCACTTATAAATGTGTCGTTATATCCATCTTAACAAATCCATTACAAATAAGCACATGTTTGATGTTTCATAACGTTTAACGTCTGCTAAATCATGTCGATTTGATGTAAATCGAGAAATAACAAAAGAAAAGTAATGTACCAGTGACTTCAAGGAGACTGCCTTGGATGCTCATGCTGTGACTAACTCTCGCAATTGTTAAATGATGAACTGAAAATTGATTAACTTAAATATCGTGCACTCACTGATCTCTTTATATATATATATATATATATATATCAAGTTTGTGTTGACTTTCATATATAAATCTAAACGCGTCTGTCAACTAATTGTTTTAGAACAACTTGCATGGTTTTTTAAGATAGACATGAACGAACGAGTAGCTAATTAAGACTATTTCTCACATCTCTATCTATCTTCCATATTTCCTCCCTCTTGCAGAATAGTAAATTATTTAAGTTGATATTCGATCTATCTGGAAAAGAATCCATGCATTTTTTATAACTCTTCTCTCCTTTTTCATCCCAATTTTTTGTTTGTCTCATTCCACTTTCTAAAATAAGTTGGTAAATTTCAATAATACCCTTAAATCCTTAATCATTACACATAACGAGAGACGGAGCTAGTAGAGGGCTAGAGGATGTTCGGCCTCTTCCAACTAAGACAATTTCTTATATAAATTTTCATTCCAAAGCTTAAAGCAACGTTGATTTGTCCAATCAATTATGATCATTTGGTGAACTAAAAAAAACGATCATTATATGTTAGTAATGATTGACATTTATATGTTTGCATATTGATAGTTATCATAGGGTCTTACTGAAGTTAGTAATGTTAGGACCGATATTTAGTCCAATTTATAATGTGTGATGCGACCGCTAAATATTTAACGTCCTGGCTAAGCTATTGGGCCATTGTTGGTTGACATGCACATGCTCTAAGCCTCTAACCGAACGGCTTGATTTAGGCTAACTAGTAACTAAGTTGGCATGAGGTCAAACACCGAGTTTGTGTCGTCGCACCATTTACATCTAGGCTACAACATGGACTTATAAACTTAAAATCATATTTTGCTTATTGTTGGATGAAAGAAATGTAAACAAGCAAGACTTGGATCAAGTGGTTAACACCTTTGTATCTGAAAACAGAGCTTAAAGGTTCGATCCTTACTTCTTGTAAGGCCTGAGGTCCTTTTCTACCATAGGTAGAAGTGTAGAACCTTGAAACAGTTTCTCTACCTTAGGTATGGGTAAGACTGTCTACATCTTAATCATCCTCATACACCGCTGTAGACGGTATTGGGTGTTACTTATTATTTATTTTTATTTTTTTGGATGAGAGAAGTGTGAAATTGCGTTGGTATGGATCAAATGTATATAAATTATTCTATTCAATAAGTATAGTATCATGTTTTTTCAAAGGGCGGTGATAATCTTATCACAAAATTTGATTCATTATCAAACAATACAACTTTTATAACAGACTATACAAATTAATAATGCATAACTCTAGGTAATGAATTAAAATTTGTGATAGGTTTATCATTTTCTTTTTTTTTTGAAGGATACTTATAAAAATCTAAACATCTTATAATGTACCATTAAATTAAAATTCTACAAAGTATATGTTAGGAGTACATATCATAACTATTGATTTATTTACCACAACTATATAATACTGACTCGTATAATCTGTTATATAGTTTTGGTAGGTATATCACCTCTTTTATTTTTATGGCATTCTTAAAAGTTGAATTTTTGTCATAATTTGCAACTTAAAGAATGTCCATCACAAAGGTTTTTGATACATAGTTTCATGCCTGGTCAAAACGCTGACTTTATAGCAATGATTGTTTATATAGGTTGACTTTACTTGCATTTTCAACGACTTCTTGTACGAATACCATGAAATGGTCATTTGACAACCATGTTCATCTCATTAAAGTTTGAGTTTTATTTATACAAATTAAGTAAACTTTACTTTAATTAGTATTTTATATATTTATCATAATTATAATAATATATTATATATTTTAACTATCCATGAAAATTAACATTATACATAATACATGTGTAATGTGACAGCTATATAGCTAAAAGAAAAGTATGCTAAGAAGAAAAGATCTAAATCAGTTTGAGAGTAAAGACAAAATAAAAGGAGTATGAATGTGTGTATGTCTTTTAATGGTGTGTTCAGTGTTTTTTATTTAGGTTGAGGAATTCAAATTGATATAGTTAAAGTGATGCAATATAAACTTAAGAGCATTGTTATTAATTAAGTACAAACAATCTTACAAATCATAACTAACACCAAGTGGTTTGGTGGTCAGGAGTCATGTTTTTCAACAAAAAGTGTTAGGTTCAATTGTTCAAATCATGCCCTAAGTAAATATCTGAAGATGACCAAAGAAATAGTCAGGACCGGCCACGCAAAAAAAAAAAAAAAAAAACACACAACAACATTAGGTTGCTACAATTAAAAATAATTTGAGGTTTCCAAAATTTAAAAAATAATAAATGTGGAAAACAATAAATAAATAAAAATGTTTTCTAATTTTCTATTGAAAAGTGAAAAACAGTGTTTTTTTATTTTTTGAAATTTTTTTTAGGAAAACTATGATTTGATTACGTTTTCTATTTTCCATGTTTTATCGGGAAACAAAAATAAAAAACAAGGGTGTTTTCCCCAACTAAACGTGCCCTAAAGTTCTTTTGACGAGTCAAATGTGATAATCTCTTTTTTTTTTATCTGTATTATAAATTACCCATTCTTAGGCCATCTCCAATGGGTTTGTCAAAATGCCCCAACATACCGGCCACCTCAGCAACACGTCAGCAAACTGTTCCAGC
>JAOXNX010000019.1:13532581-13545415 GCA_028566075.1 Solidago caesia
ACAAAAATTGTAATTAACTCTAAAAATAAATAAATTACGCTGACTAAGTAAAAGTGGGGCATGTCTTAAACACAAATCTCACTTCATCAAACAAATCTAACGGCCAAGATGTTAGCCTCAATCTTATACGCCTTCACGTTTCTCACATACACCCTAACCGGACCCACCCTTAACACACACACACGCGCTTCCGTAAACCGTCTCAACTTGCAGTTATCATTCCGTGTCTATTTTTATATATCTATCTATATAAATAAAAATATATTCAAACCCTAACTTTCTCTCTCCACAGTTCTCTCTATATATAATCGTTGTCCTCCGCCGTATATCTCCGGCTATCTATCCGTTTTCCGGTCGGTCTTCCGGCTAATCTATCCCTTTTTATATATTTTAATTAATCTGTTTTCCTTCCCTCTCCTCTCTCCTTTTATCTTCACAAAATTATAAAAAAAAATCCAAAAATTAGGGTTTCGAATTTGAAAAAAAGAAAAAGAAACTGTACGTATTTCAAAGTTTGCTATATCTATCCATCTCTATCTATCTATATATATTTTGCGTCTGGATTCATTATCAATAAGGGGAGAGGGAAGTTATATAAAAAAATTGAAAAAAAATTTGAAAAATTTTGGGGAAAATTTGTGAACCTAGGGTTTTGAGATGGCCAGTGCTCAGGTTCAGATTCAAAATCAAGGTCAAGGTCAAGTACCGGTGGTGAGTGGTGGTGCACCGGTTGTTGTTGGTGGTGCTGGTGGACAGCAGTTTGTGCCGACTTCATTGTATGTTGGTGATTTGGAGTGGAATGTGACTGATTCACAGTTGTATGATTTGTTTAATCAGTTAGGACAAGTTGTTTCAGTTCGGGTTTGTAGGGATTTATCGACTCGTAGGTCGCTTGGTTACGGTTATGTTAACTATGCGAATCCTCAAGATGGTTAGTTGTTACTGTTGTTTATGTTTAATTTAGAGTTTGGAGTAATTATATCATGAACAACATTATGTGTTATATGTGCTTTATTTCGAGATATGTTGAATGAACTTAAGAAATGGCCTTTAAGGGATCAGATTGTTTGATTTATGACTTATGAGCAGTATCGATTTTATTAATAATTATTTTTGGTAATGGGTTTTTGAAACCTTACTGTGTGCTTAAGATGTTGTGTCAATGATTAACTAACTTGAAAGAGCAAAAAGCTTCTAATGGCTAACCTTTGTGGGTTTATTTTTACTTTATTGTCATAGGAAACAATGTAATACCTTGATTAGAAGGAAAAACTTGCAATGTTATACCTTGATTACTCTTTAAGGAGCTTGGAGATATACATGGTATGAGGGATGTTAACCTCAATGTCTGCATGGGTACGGACCAAAATTCTAGGGATATATTTTAAGATATATATTGAATGGAAGTTTATATTATTAGGGTTGTTTTGACTTTTGAGATGTTTATTTTATGAGCCTAGTCAATTTTAAGAATGGTTATGGCAGAACAGTCAAAGATAAGACCTCCACCAGATTGTGCAAAACTGTTGTGAATGAATGGTCCTGATATTTTCGACAAACTGTACTTACTGGATTTAAAGGAAACTTTTTGAAGTTTTGCTAGTAGTAATAGAGGTAGCAACCAGGTAGATAGGTATTTAAGTTGAGACAAGGGGTGATTGACCTTATTGCGGGTAGATAAAGTTCTTGATATGCCTAATTTAAATCACACTACAAGCATTTCCCTTAAGTATAAAAATGAGTTTTGTGATCTAACTCGATTTATTTTGCTGTATGGTAAATGTAAGTTAGGATGGTAAGTTGGTGAGGTTGAGTGTTGGAGCATGGGATTTCACTGTTCCACATTTTCAAGGACATAGAGTTCTAGAAGCTTTATGTGAAATAATCTGTGATGTGTTAGTTTTAGCATTTTATGCAATGGACAACTGCATATGGATGATGCATGGATACAATCATAGTTGTTGGACTTGGACGAGTCGAGTCTTAAAACACCTAAATGAGGCTACCCCGACTTGTAGGTGTACTTGAATAATAACCTTACTCACGTTTTAATGACTGACTAGGTCTGAGTCAAGCCAACTCATTGACTCATTCGAGTCTGAAAATGATGAAGATAGAGATTAAATCGAACCAGGAGATAGATTAGGGGGAGTTTTAGAATCTATCAACGTAAAAGAAGGTATGAAAGTACATTATTATATAATGTAAGCATGCTGATCACAAAAATAATAATATAATGTAGGTATACCCACAACACCATTTCTGTATAGAGTTGCTGCCGTTTATATGGCTTCTGTCAAGGAAAGCAAGAGAAAGGTTTGGTGTTTCTCCATGAAGAGGTGAATGCAATTAACCAAAAATAAATAAAAATTAAGAGAGAAGAAAGAAACTTGATTCAAATGAATGGATGTCCATAGATAAGAGTTTTTATCTAGGGTAGTGAAAGACATGAAAAGTAAGTTAAGCAAAAAGTTATCAACTCTTTTAAATATCCTGTTAAATATAATAATTTATTATTATATGATTATATTTTGAATTTTAGATAAAGCAATTGTTAAGTTGATTAATTTATTAATTTCAACAAAATTCTGTTGAAATATCACCAAAATGGCACAGTATTCAAATTTACACACACGCACGCACGCACAAACACATATTTATATTTGTATATAATATATAGAAAATAGAAAATATCATGACTCTAATGAGTCGAGTCATGAGTCAAAAAACTAAGATTTCGAGTTGAGTTATGAGTTAACAACTATAGATACGATAGATCTCTTGATTTGTGACTTGTGAGACAGGAAATGAGAAATTTGGCTGGCTGAAAGCATCCAGTTAGAACCATTAAGATGAAAAGTTAATGATAAACTAGTCAAGGGAGTGAAGGAGAAAAAAAAAAGATGGGGGGGGGGGGGTATCTTGTTCTGTTCTTGTATGTGATTCGTTTTGTTTGTTGGTTTGCATGACAATATATGTTTTAATTTATTTAAACTTGGATTATCGATCCAAACAGTTCAATAATCAGCCCAATGAAATGAGTATTGATTGGAAGGTTATTCTGTTTGATTGGTGATCCAAGTCAAAATTAGTATCCCTTAATTTATTTGTTATGTTGATGACAGCTGCAAGAGCAATGGAGGTTTTGAACTTCACACCTCTAAATGGCAAGGCAATCAGAATAATGTATTCTCATCGTGATCCTAGTACACGCAAAAGTGGATCTGGAAATATCTTTATTAAGGTATATAAAATGATAATATTTCATCTTTCAATCACTTATTTCTGGAAAAATATATTTATCTGCTTATTTGTTTGGCTGGGAATCTCGATATGATAGAATTTGGATAAGGCAATTGACCAGAAGGCATTACATGACACTTTCTCTACATTTGGAAACATTCTCTCTTGCAAGATAGCGACTGATTCAACTGGTCAGTCAAAGGGATATGGTTTTGTGCAGTATGAAGCTGAGGATTCTGCACAAAAAGCTATTGAAAAGCTCAATGGCATGCTTCTGAACGACAAACAAGTATATGTGGGACCCTTCCTGCGTAAGCAAGAGAGAGAAATGGCAGTGGACAAGACAAAATTTACTAATATCTATGTCAAAAATCTCTCGGAAGCAACCACGGATGAAGAGTTGAATAAGGTATTTAGTGAATATGGAACTGTAACAAGTGCTGTTGTGATGCGAGATGCTGATGGAAACTCCAAAGGTTTTGGATTTGTCAACTATGAGAATGCTGAAGATGCTGCCAAAGCAGTTGAATCCCTTAATGGTCAGAAGTTTGATAACAAAGAATGGTATGTGGGAAAAGCCCAGAAAAAACATGAGAGGGAACAGGAATTGAAACAACGATTTGAGCAGACTATGAAGGAGGCTGTTGACAAATCACAAGGACTAAACCTGTACATAAAAAATTTAGATGATACAGTTGATGATGATAGCCTGAAGGAGCTGTTCTCTTCTTATGGTACCATAACTTCTTGCAAGGTTTGTGGGTCCGAAACATCTTATTCAATATGGATATTACATTTGGGATTTGTCTTTTAGGCTGAATAAGCCGGAATATTTTTGTTTCTTTACAGGTAATGCGTGATCCTAATGGAACAAGCAAGGGATCAGGTTTTGTTGCATTTTCGACACCAGAGGAAGCTTCTAGAGCAGTAAGTAAACACATCTTCATCTTGCCTTTTTTCCTTTTCGATCTTTTTTGAGTTCAGTTTAAAATGCTACTTTCATTTCTGTTCTGATAGCTTTTTGAGCTGAACGGGAAGATGGTTGCTAGCAAGCCTCTTTATGTTGCACTTGCACAACGCAAGGAAGAGAGAAGGGCAAGGTTGCAGGTACGTAATCTATGTTTTTATGCAGTTTGACAATGTACTTGGTCGAAACAATGCCCACAATGGTAGCAGTATTACTAAGTCCAGAGAATGTGATCGCATTAGTCTATTTAGAAATATTAATGCAAATGAATCAAATTCTTGAATCCATTATTTGAGGTCATAGATGCGCGGACAGTGCCATATGTAACTGGATGATGGTAAATGTTTTATGCATGTAACCTATGTCCATGTAGGTGACTTATGTTTTGTGAGTTTGGGTGCATATGTTTTTCCATTTTAAGGTTTTAAATCTATTTCTAGTAGGGGTGAGCATGTGTCGGATTGGGTTGGTTATGACCCAAAACCGAATTTCAGTTGCTAAAATATAAAACCCATGGGTCGTTTCCAAAAATTAACTGTTAAACCCGGTCGGTTTTCAGTTATTTACCGAGTTCTACCCATCAAACTGGATTGGTTACGCTTCCATCTAAATATTTGGGCTTAGGCTGGGCATTCCTATAAGCATAGCTTAGTCCACTAAGTTATGTCTAGTCTATAGACAAGAGATAGATACATGGATGTAGTAAAGAATATATAGATTAGGAGGTCTCCAAATTCTCATAAGGGGGCGATGTGGGATCACTCACAACATAAAAAAGCCACTGTACACATATTAACTAGATACCTTCCTTCTTTGGAGCGATCTTCTATTTTTAGCATTGTATATGAAGTTGATGATGGGTAATAACTAATAAATTACGACATTAATAGATATGAGAACTATTTTGTTAGATTATACCTCATGAAACCATTGGGAAGTTTTTTGTGTATTTTAGAAAACTTGCAAGACCACCAATCTTGATTTAATGTAGCTATTTATATGACATATATGTAAGCAATTTATTTATATGTATAGTGGCAAGACTATAGTTAACCGAATAATATACAAGCACTTTAAAATCGAAAAACTTCAAATCGAACATTCCTATATCGGTTAGACGGTTAATCAAAATGTACAAACCGAACATTTGGTTATCCATATTTTTAGTCGATTCGGTTGCCCTTCGGTTAATTCGGTTTTATGCTCGCCCCTAACTTGTGGTTTGGTGTATGCCTAAGTGGCTGGTGACTGTTGACCTTGTTTTGTGCAGGCACAGTTCTCACAGATGCGTCCAATTGCTATGGCACCAACAGTAGCACCTCGTATGCCAATGTACCCACCTGGGGGTCCAGGTCTAGGACAACAGATATTTTATGGTCAACAGCCTACATTCATTCCTCCCCAGGTAACCCCCCACTTACAGTCTTCATATTTTGTCTATGTGTCATAAATAGTTTTAATGTATCTTGTAAGATTGCTTTGGATCATTATATTGCAGTTGAAATCTAAAGTTGTATATTGTAAGGATATTTAAGAATCAGCCTATGGCTTTCTAAACATTTGAAACCAGAGTTGATTGATTCAACCCACTTACCCAATTTACTCAACTAACCCAGCTCATCACATCTACTTGAAACTCTCTTATTATCATGCCGCTCTTCTATGCGGCTCATATTAATTGATTCTCTTTTTATGGTGGATAGCCTGGATTTGGATATCAGCAGCAACTTGTACCAGGAATGAGGCCTGGTGGGGCTCCAATGCCAAACTTCTTTATGCCAATGGGGCTCCAAGGGCAGCAAGGACAGAGGCCCGGTGGCAGACGTGCTGCTGGTCCCGGTCAGCAAAACCAGCAGCCAGTTCCTCTTATGCAGCAGCAGGTTTGTTCAATTCTTATATTGCTGTATCTCTTCTCAAATTGTAAATGACATATTAATACTTGTATTCATTTCTCTGTATATCAAATAATACAAATTTCATTGTAATAATTAGATGATGCCACGTGGGAGAATGTATCGATACCCCCCTGGTCGCAACGCACCTGATGGTTCCATGGCTGGTATTGGAGGCGGAGGCATGGTTTCTGTCCCATATGACATGAGTGGAGGCATGCCATTGCGTGATGCTGGAATCTCTCAACCAATCCCAATTGGTGCTTTAGCTTCGGCTCTTGCAAATGCATCTCCCACTGAGCAGAGAACGGTATGCATTTTGTTGTATATATTAATTAGCATACACATTTGTGTTTAATTAGTTATTTCCAATCTGAATTTGTGGTGTGTCTGATGATTTATAGATGTTGGGAGAGAATCTGTATCCTCTAGTGGAACAGCTAGAACCTGAAGCTGCAGCGAAGGTAACAGGGATGCTTCTGGAGATGGATCAGACTGAGGTTCTTCACCTGCTCGAGTCTCCTGATGCTCTGAAAGCAAAGGTCGCAGAGGCTATGGAGGTTTTGAGGAATGTGTCTCAACAGCAGCAGGGTGGTGGTGTGGCTAATCAATTGGCTGGTTTGTCGCTGAATGATGGAATTGTTTCCTAAACTTGTGGTTGGAATCAATGGAATCAGAAGGTTTGTGTCGAGGTTGATATCTTGTAGTTTGATTAGTAAACAAGACTTGAGAGATTGATTGTGTTGATTTGGGTTTTGGATAGTGTTTTGAAAGGATTTCTGGCTGTGTTGATACCTTGAGATTCAAATAATTCCTGGCTGTACTGTTTGTTTGTGTTTTTTGTTCATGGTTTTTTTTAAGCCTGGCTAGTGCCGTTACGCGCCATCAAAATATCTTATATTTTAAAGAGAGATGATTCTTTCTGATAAATCTCTGCTTTTTTACATTCACAAAAACAAATTTAGGGACAGACATGGAATACTTTTTTGCCTTTCTGTGATAGAGACCTAGTATATAATTGAACAAATCTTTATTGAGTACCAAATTATGGGAATATTTGATGGAGAGATTCCGTCATCAAATGCCCTTATCCTTGTATTTCAGCTGAATTTGCCTGATGATACCAACGATTATTTGTTATTTTGAGTTTATTAGCTTGCACTTGAACTTGTGTTATTCTTCCTGGAGTTTGAACCTCTTTGGACTCAGGCTAGTTGCTCGGTTTCCAGGGTTGGGAAATTTTAAATGCAAACTGAATTGGACTTGAACAAGCTGACTTACCTAGGGTTGTATAGTTGTGTATGTTTTTGTTAGAAACTGGCCAACCATGGAATTCACAACAAAACAAAAACCAAATAGAATATCTAGTTGGGGAAGAAAAATTCAAAACTATAAGCCACACATTTGGATTTGGAAATCCGATATCTGTTTGGTTGACATTTGCTTTGGAGGTAGAGTACGAGGTGTTTCTGTCCGCACTTTACGATCAGAGCTATGTTTATTATGGGAGGGGATCGTTACACTTTTTTTTTTTTTTGCCATAAACAAAAATATATGCATCACACAATTCTAAAATACAGATGTGTGATACATATATTTTTGTATCTATCTATATACTCCTAAAGTTGAGTTGTATTATACATCAATTTTGCAATCTAATAGGGTTGCAAGGTTAGAATTGACATTTTACATGATGGTGTCTAAATAATGAAGATGGATTTTTAGTATGGTTAATCAATTTATGCTTTATCTTAACGGTGACAATGGGATACCAAAGAGCATAAAATAAATTGTAATTAAAGGTCTAATTAGTGTTAGAAGCAGAAACTCCCTACATGTGGTAGGCCAAAGGTCTATAAATTTATATCCCTTGGCATTTGAAGAAGAAACCGCTACAGATGATGTGCCTATATAATCGGCAAGGCGAAGCTATGGTTGCCTTTGTATCATATTTTATCGTTGCCTTTGTATCATATTTTATCGTGGAAAGAAAATCTGCAAACCGATATTTAAATGGCTGTGAATACTCAATTTAATGGCTGAGATTTCGACCTCCCAAAAGCTCCTGGGTTCTTGAAAGTCGAAAACTGTAAACAAGATGATCAACTCAGTTTAAAGATGCAGACTTGGATATGTTGGGTTAATGGGTAGGGAATTGATAATCGTACCACATCTTTTGATAACTCTACCACTATTATGCATTATATACTTGTATTGCATGTTATATCAGTTGTACTGTGTGGTAGATTAATAAATAATGGTGGTACAAGTATGGACTCCTTAATGGTATAATGGGGAGATGGAGACTTGGATATGTTGTGTTTTAAACTTTCAATGGGTTATTGGGATGCTTTTATACTCGGTAGTGGGGTTGTCATATATTTTGGGTAATATTTTGGGATGCTTTTATACATGGTAGTGGGGTTGTCATATATTTTGGGTAATATTTTGTAGAAAGTGTATATGTTTTGTGTGGACCATGGGGAATTGGCAACGCTGTTTTGTTTTTGACTTTTGAGAGAATGAGATTAATTTTATTATGCATTTTTTGCTTTTGGCAAAGAGTTGTTAAAACTTAAAAGGGTGTTTTGTGAATTATGTATAAGGAAGACAAGTGGGCTAGGAATTTGGAATTGTGAGTGTGAAGGTTTTAAATTCATGGAGTTAAAAAGATTGTTGGGCTATAAATGAGTTTTTTGGGAAGAGATTAGAGTGGCACGTGGCTAATGGATATAGAGGAGTGTTACAACTTACAACTATTAGTAGAGTGGGCAAATTTAGATATATATGGAATAATAATATGGGATACGGCAGGTGGTATGTGATGTCTTGGTTTTTAAAAGAATGTTTGAAGAAGTATTGTCAAGAAATGATGAAGCAGATGGTGACTAATGGTTTTTGGTTAAAGATCTTTGAAGAGTTTGCATATAGGGGCTTAAAAATTAATGAGTCCATTGGAAAAGATTTTTTAGTTGAAGAAATGGTAATTCTGATAGGCTAAAAGAAATGGTTTTCTACTTACTTTGGAAAAGGTATAGAATTATTAAGGTACATTTGGTTTTTTGGACTATAATAGATATAGAAATGGTGAAGGCAGTGGTTTTGTTAATGGGAAAAGAGACTTACATTTTAATGATGTAAACGAGTGGTTTTAAGGATATAAAGAAGTTGGTATTTATGGGTAATTCAAGTGAAAGTACAGAGGTTTGCAGACTTATTCTGAAATGGATTTATACTTGGAAAACGTATTGGATTGTTGTGATGGGAAAGTTCACAGGAAACCAAATTGGACTTCAAGAATATATGAAGTGTTTTTATTTTGACATTCGGCTCAAGTGTAAAAGAAAAAACGCAGTTGGATCGAATTCTTTTAAATGCAATTCTTATTGCCATGTTTATTTATTGTCATGTTTGTCAACCTCAAAGGCTATTTTGTGTGAAGAATCCCAAATATTTGTGTAGCCCAAGAATTAGAGCACACATGAAGTATTACCCCTCCATTTCATCATTTTCGTCAATCCTTTTTCACGCCTCCTCCTCTATAAACCTCGATATAAAATGGGCAATCATCAACATGAGCACAAAACAAACGAGAAGCTCCAGCCGTGCATCGCACGGGTCTTCATTCTAGTAGATATATAATAATAATTTTACGTTTCCATATACAATAATGTTTATCATTATTGATTTACTTTCAATATACAATTAGACAAATTAATAAAATCATAGTAATAATTAATAAATAGATCGTGTACATAAGGTTTCTTCTAAATTGACATTGCTTTAACTTTTGAATGAGTTGTGGAAGCTCAAAACCATGTAAAACTGAATTCAAAATTCCCAACAAATTCATGGTTTCAACTTTCAAGTTCGTATTCTATCACTGGAGGTGAGGCTATTTGTTGGTGTATTATTAACACTTAGGTTTTATGAAACTTTATTTGTTAAAAATCACTTATTATTATTATTATTATTATTATTATTATTATTATTATTATTAGTTTTAATATTGTTATTGTTGTTGTTATTGTTATCTATATCTATAAGTAAAATAAGATGTAGATTAAGCTATGGATAACATGTATTTTTATTGACCAATTTTCTTTTAATCTATTTTTATATAGATATCATAATTAGAAGGTTTTATATCTATCAATATATTAAAACAAGATTGAAGATTTCCAGAAGCAAAATGTAACACACCGATTAACGGTATAAAACAACTATTATGAAGTGTCCTACTCCATCGTAAGTTATTTAGTGATTTAGTTAATGCATTATCATTTATTTTTTGTTTTGTATGTGTGCAGTGTTCTTGCTTCATTTCTATACTCTCGCATATCATAGCTGATAATATCGACAAATAAAACTATCTCAACCTCGCGTTTTTTTCCAATCCTATGTTTGTTTCAAGAATCTAGACTTCGTTGTACATGACATGGTCATAAGAAAAGATTTAATGTATAAATATTCAATTATATACTTTTAACCAATAAATAATGCATCAACAAAAACTATAAAAGAGTTATATCTTATCAACAAATACTATAAAAATATATTAACTCGAACCGTGCATCGCGCACGGGTATTAATACTAGTAATATAATATATATTGTTGTTTGGTTACTAAAAACTCATTATCATTTTTCTGTAGATTTTTTTTTATATACAAGCACAATACACCATTAAATTTTACCATTGTTGGCTTGTTGCAAAGAATATATATTGAATTCGTTGTGGCGGATAAAGTTTTTTTTGCAGACAATATAAAAAACTAGATTAAGGTTGGTGATCCGTACACCATTAACTTTTAACCGTACACCACTAAACATGTTTTAAGGTATTTTACAGTACAACAACTTAAAACATGTTTAGTGGTGTACGGATCACTGCCCCTAGATTAATGCTTGACAACCTAAAGAAAAATATAAATTATTCAAAGATGTTTTACAACTTGTTTGATAAACACAAATATTCAAAGATGAAAAACAAAACAAAAATTGAAATAAAAGGAAATAGAGATGAGCGCAGTGTTTTAACAACCAGTTGAACTGGTACCGAGTCAGTTGATCGGTTTAACTAGGGCCGGTTTTTTAGTTGAACCAGTTGGTAAAAAACTAATTTTATGATTTTTTTAAAAAAAAATTTTATATTAAAAGCAAAACCTTCTCTAAATGTAATTTCGAGTTTTTAAGTTTGTCATTTTTATTATATGTATGTTAAAACTAAAAATATTGTTATTTTTACTTATTTAATATGATAACTTGTATACTTTAATGTTACTTTGGATTGTTTGTGGATTTGAAACATATACTTTTTTTTTATTACACCTATTTGATATTATTTTTAAGTGAAATGCAAGTATATTTTTATTGAATTATGACAACTTTATTAGCATTTTAAAAAAAATACAGGCTCTAGTCAAACCGGTTCAAAAGGTTTGTGGCACTCGGCCAATTCAATTAACAAACGGATTTTTAAAACATTGGATTAACGTGAAGAGATGGGAAGTTTTACTCTATAACAAGATGTAATGTTTCACTAACTAGTTTTGGGTAATGATTGATTATATTAACACTTAACAACCACTTTTAACCATTTCATTTCCCATCCTTTTACTCCCCCAACCACCCTTTTTAACTATAATCGTTGTATTAATGTTGTTTGGTTACTAAAAGCTCATTATCATTTCTCTGTAGAATTCTTTTATATACAAGCGCAATACACCATTAAAGTATACTTAGTGGTGTTTAATTCACGTGACTTCATGTTATTACAACAACAACAACAGTACCCAATCCCTGTCGAAGCGGGGTATGGGGGAAGTAAGATGTATACAGTCTTTCCTCTACCCAAAGGTAAAGAGGCTGCTTTCATAAGGACCTCCGGCCAAAGGGAGAAGAATAGTAAAGTAAAGTAAAGTATAAGACGTAAGGAATCATACCTGACGACCGAGTATCGATTGGCTACATTTATGATAGATTATTAGGGCATAAAAACATATAAGAACTTATTTGAACATATTAAAAAACAACATACATGTATAATAAGCATAGATATTAAAGAGCAACACAAGCGTATAATAAACATAAGTACGTGACTTCATGTTATTGTTGAATCTAATTATTGAAACAATGCATTGGGCGTGTATTTTTTTCCAAGGAATTGAAACAACGCATTTCGAAATTATATGTACTTATGATTTTTTATTTCGTTTTTCTTAACCGGTAAATTTGGGCTTAGCGGCATTGTTTCTTCTATTCCAGATAAACCCATTATGGAAAACCCGTATCTCCATTCCTGAGAGTATTTTTTCTCACACCAGGATTTTAATTCATAGAATTGGAATTATAATTTACGATTCTTTTTTTTTATATATAAATCAAATGAGGGCGGTACCTTACTATTTTATTAAAAACAATCGAAAATTACAATTTCAAACCATCAGAATGTACATTCCCATCTTACAAAATTCGACCTCTCAACTGTACTCCTATATACTAGACATCACTTACTAAGACCAAAGGGAGGGAGGCTACCCACCTTACGGGCGACTCGCGACATGTGGCGCCTCGTCAGCAAGGTGGGTAGCCTAAAAAAAAGGGGGAGTGGGGCTACCCGGGAGAGTGGAGCGACTTGCGACACGTGACGGGACTAATCATTGTTTATATATATATATATATATATACTATTATATATACTCACATATATATACTAATCATTGTTTATATA
>JAOXNX010000019.1:13574456-13584915 GCA_028566075.1 Solidago caesia
ACACATAATTTTTGACATAAAAACACGGTTCAATTGACAAATTGATGCCATTAATTGTTCCGGAAAACAAACCCATCTATTATATCTCCGATTATTATATCAAAAACGTTATTTATCATTAATTAAACACAATTACTCAATCCCAACCCTTATGGTCAGAATCGAATGGACAAAAACCCTTAAAACAACTCATGAATTGATCAATAAATTGAGTATTACCTGCAGGGAAGATTATTGGATCGAAAACTAGTAAAAATCACTACCGAATCACCCCGAAATCGAAGTAAGTATGAGAGAGGCACTTGGGGTTCTTGAGAGAAGAGTTTTATTGATTAAAACTGATTATGGGGAATAATAGGTCACGCAAATGACATGTAATCTGCTGGACACACTTTCCAAGACTTTACACTTAGGCCCTTACACCTCCTAATCCTTCATAATCTCACTTAATACTTGTTTAACACTTACGGGAACACTTTTCGACTCTTTAATTATATCAGAAACACTTTATGACTTCATTAATCATCATTTTAATCACGTGCTACTTTATTATTAATCACATTATACGTAAAGCACATTAATCACGTAACTACACATAAAACACTTATAAAACTCATAATACCTAACGGAAGCAAACGAAGACTAACGATAGGTCGACGATCAAAGTAAAAAGATTCGGGATGTTACACAAACTGCGTGATCCGGATTAAACAGACTATATAAACTGTACATGCATAATTGTTAAACCAATTGTCGATCCATTTGATTTCTCGTATCTAAGGGAGCTCACAATGGTCACATGAATAACTAGCATAACTAGTCATGCCACATCAAAAAAATCTTACCCAATCACTAATCAACCACTAATTCTATACAATACCCTCAGTACATCACTAATCAATCACGAGTTTGAAACCCACTTATTTTTTTTTTATATATATAACATGTGAGAGAAGAGAGAAAAAAAACTTAACACTACTCGTTATCACCATTACGGATCCTTCAATAATGAGTCTACCACGAGTCACACACAATGATCTGTGCTTGTGGGTGAAGCATCACGAAGCTATTACCAGTGCCATAACTAATCGTTGCTACCTTTAAAAAGATTAAAACCGTAACACGGACAAAGTAGATGGACTACTCATGTTTAACCCAACCAATAAAAAATGATATATCCTTCTAAAAAATCCTCTTAATAATCCTTCTAATGTCATGACCACATGACCACATGACACGTGTAATCCATTAATTCTCTTTCATAATCTCATCATTTGATTTTACCAAGTCTCATGATTATCAATATTCCGTATTAAAGCATATAACCCCCATACTTCTCAAAAGATGAATTGATATCCCTATTTTACCTTTACCATCTTAACTATTTTAAACATTGATATACTCATAATATTCTTATTGATTTATACCATCTATCTCGTAACTCCTAAAATAATTATACTACCCTCTTTACATCAATTACTTTTATATCAATTACTTACACTACTCGCCGCTGTCAATACTACCACCAGTTGTCACCAACACCACCACCACCAACACCAGTCGTCGTCACTACTACACTTTCGCTGTTGTATAGCGTGGTAATAAGCTAGTATTATTAAGAAGTTTATTAAAAAAAATTATAGAAAAATATATCATTAAAAATAATAAAGCAACCTAATCTATTGGAATTGGTATCATAAGCATATTCCAATTCCATATAACTCACCATAAACCCCCTACCAAAACACGAATCTTTCTTCCCATTCTTCTTCCCAATGAAATGAAAATGAAAATCTAACAACTCCCTCTCTCTCTCTCTCCCAATTTCTTCACAATGACTTCAGATTCCCTCATCAATCCTTTCTTTCGTTATCTTCTTCTTCATCATCCCACCGACTAAAAAATCACCACAAATTTCAATCTACCCCGAAATTTATCTCAACCGGTAAATAATTTTTTATCTTCACCCCGTTTGTTTTTTATTTTTTCAAGTGAATCATAAATTTTACATCTTTTTTTATTTGTATCTAAACTACATCGTTTTGTACCAGGAAGAAAAAAATCCATCAATTTTTTATTTTATTTTTGAAAGTAGATAATAACTGGGGTTTTGATTATATTCACAAAGTTGCTTCCTTTATGTGTGTGTGTATGTGTATATATATATATATATATATATATATATTATAAAGTTGCTTCTTTTTGTCAAATTCCCTACTTGTAAATGGATATTTGAATAAAAATAAATAAATTTTGCTGCAATTTTGTTTGTTTTAATTTATATACATTTTAAATATTAAGCCTTTTATTTGGAATGAGTTATTATGATATATTTTTGAGCTTTGAAACTATTGTTAGGTGACTTTTCGGATAGTGGGTCAAGTTTTAGCTGATCAAATTTGAAAGTTTTCAACTTTGCTAAATGCAAATAAATGAATTTTTTTTTTCTAGTATTTAAGTATCTATCATCATTTTTTGGACTATGCAATGTTTGTTAGCTATTATCTTTTCATAAAGCTTTGATTTTTTTAAGGCAAATATCGATATCGATACACTAAACAATTGTTTGCACATTTGTCTCTAACTGTACTTGAGGAGTTGAGCCCGCAACCTATTGATTGATATGCCACTTCGAATACTGCTAGGCAAAAGCCCTTTGATTTAAAGCTTTGATTTTTAATCTTGTACTGAACTAAAATGACAGAACATAACGTTTGAATCTTTTTAGTATCTGCATTTTTGGCCTACTTTGAATATATAAGTTAAACATAGCTAAGACATGGAAAAAGTGGTATAAGAATGTTATCTAATGTCATGTTATTTGTTTTTAGTTAATAAAGATGAAGCCTTGGCAGGATTTTATCGGTCTGAAATCAGGTTCAAAAAGTTCGAGCATTTGTTAACTTTAATAGTTGGACAGTGAAGTGTTCCTAATTTGACTTTAAATGTATTTACATGATCCTAACTTTGTATTAGTGATATATATATTTTTTTTCAGGAACATAATCATATCAGCTCAAGAGTTTGTGGTGTCTAATATCTATGCAGTCAATAAAAGGGAAGAGTTGGTGGGGGCGTAATGTGTGAACTGCTAAGTACTGTTTTGTGCTTACCATTGTGATCATTATTGTAATTTAGACCTAATGCAAGGTCAAAGGAGCATTTTTGATCCTTTCCCCGAGCTTGTTGATCTGAATCAGGGGTCAAATTCGAACAGTACTAGTATGGATGAGTCTGATGATTGGAACATTTTATCTCCAATGGAAAGACGGTTGTTAAATAACGATCTTTCCAACGAGCTAAATTTCAGTAGTATGAATACAAATAATCATCATAATGTAAGAAGTTTTAGCAGCTGGGATGTTGGAGAATCAAGCTCTAGAGCAAGTTTACAGGATCGGGTTCCTAACGATGGTTTGAAGCTTGACCATGATTCGATATTAGAAGAGCAGCAACCTAAATCATCAACAATCAATACAGATGATAGTTTTCTTGGTAGTCAGGTTGCTGCTGGCTCATCAAATATCCATATGAATGTAAATTTAAACGTTGGATATGAGGGTCCTGATGGTGATGATGATGGGTTCGGTTTTATGGATCTTTACAAGTCTGATAGAACCGAGTCGGAGGCTAGTGGTTCCTCTCATGGTATCGGTCCTTCTGAATGCGGGCCTGGGTCATCTTTGGGTAGTTGGGGTCTTTCTTGTAAAAGAAAAGCCTTAGAAGGTACATCTTCACAGTCCCTCACTGGTGGCGGCTCAAGCTGCTTTCCAGAATCTTCTAGAAGCTTAAATATATCTTCAAGTCTAGTCAACCCCGTGCCAGCTAACTGCGAGGAGCCGCCAAACACACGAATTGGAGTTGTCACGAGTGCTCCAGGAGTTCCAGAAAACTCACAAACACATTTTGGCCTTAGAGGTTGGGTTCCTTATAATAATATAACATCAACTGGAAACCCCACTAGGCGTCCAATTATTAACACGTCTCAGAGATCGTCTAATAGACAGCTGTTACTTAATGAGTTTTTGGACCAGACATCAAGAACTAATTCTAGTAATATTTCAAACCAGCAACCCCCGTTAATGCATATTCCTAGTATGCCAAGAAACACGAATCATTTCCCGTGGGGTGGTAATATCGGGTCAAGAAGTGGTAGCTCGTCAAGCTCTCCAGGACTTCCTTTAGAGAGAAGTTCTGAACCAAACAGTAGAAGCTTGCTAAGAAACAATGTGCAGCATCATAATTTTGTTCCGTCATCCGAGATGAACTTGGTGCAAGATCCTACTAGTTGGAGCCTAGCTACCGGAAGTGTAAGCACTAATGAAGGTGGTGGTGCACCACCTAGTTCAAGGAATGGTAGTGGCTCAGGTGGTTTTCGTCCATTTAATTCTCTCTGGACTCCTCAGCTTAATTCCACAATGCCAAATCAGCAAAGATCGTCAGAGTTACCGCCTTGGACTCTTTTTCCATCTGCCGAGGTGGAGTCTGGAGGGCAGAGAGGCCCATTTCCTCTGTTTCCTGCAGGCTCTTCTTCTACCTCAGATGATGGTCGTATTTCATCTAGAGTGCCTAGTCAGAGACATCATTACCAACCTTTTCCAAGGTCTGCATTACTAATGGAGGTACCTGGGGATGATTGGCGTGCTTTAGCTGCTGATATCGAGGGAAGACAAAGGCTGGTGTCCGAGGTTTGTGTTTCTTATCCTCAGTTTTCTTAAGTTATAATTTCAGAGGATGCGACTACTGTGTGCCTTTTTGTTTGTGGCGGTAACGTTGTGTAGAGTACTTTCATGTCAGGTCACTTCCACCTCCCACCTCCTCCCTGTTGCACATAATTTTGCTAGATAGCTTCGTTCTTGGGTTAACATTAAGCTATCAAGAAAAGTCAGAAATGACCGGTTTTATCTATTAGGCACCCGTTCTAAAACAAAATGTATAATAAGACTCCAATGGTCCAATATGCCGGATTTCAAAATCTTACTCTCATATAAGCATGGCAAGACATGCAAGTAAACGTACGTTGAAGCCGTAGTTAAATGTAATCATATGTATACTTGTATAGTGATTATGGAATTTTATGTATGTATATTCGTTCGAACTTGTGCACCTATACTATCATATGTGTACTTGTATAGTGATTAGATTATGGACCTACCAATCCATCAATAGATGGAGTGGTACCGCCATCATGTGACCACGTGGGCCCACAGATGAAGGTTGCAGGACACAGGTTCGAAATTTGCCACAGGCAAGTGGAGAAACTATATCTTGTGATCCATGTGTGAGGATGGTGACTTATCGGGCATGAGTTCTATGCGGTATGTGCTCTGGGTACCAAGGCGGTACATGGGACCAGAGGGTTCCCACCCATTTATCCTCTTTTTTTTTTTTAGATTATGGACCCGCGTCAACACAAGGGCACCACAAGGTAATCACTATGTACGTCTTTTTATTGGGTAGGACTAAATATGGTTCTTGAATATTAATTTGCTGTAGTTTAATGTTTATGTGTATTTGAATTGTATGTTTCTTTTTCCATTTTTATGTGTATATATACATTATTAATGGTTCAAAATATTATGTCGAATAAGATTACAATTTTTGAATGGTGCCCCATAGGATTTTTTTTAATTTTTAATGCATATATCATGCTAAACACTAGACAGGGAAATTAATTTTTGGGTATCGGATAATCACTTCTATTTTCTATTTATATGTGACTATGTGTGGAGGTTTATTTATTTTGTTGTTTGTGTAGTCATATATTAGGTTCAAGTAAGTTATTGTTAAGATGAAAAAGGAGAAACGTTGAAAGAAAAAGATTTTCTTTAAGCCTAGGGTGTAAGGTGAAAAAATTGGAGAGGTTAAATACAAGTAAGGTTGAAATAGATGGCTTAATTAGATGACATGTCATCAATTGGAAACATGGGATGTTTGTCATATGATATCTTGTTAATTACAGAAGCTAAAAGTTGTATTGTAACCAGGTGAATTGACAATGACCACCCTTCAATATATGTGTGTGTGTGTGTGTGTGGGTGCTCGCGCGTTTACCCTCGGGCAATTATTTTCTTACGTAGAGCGTTGAATTTTGAGGGAGAAATGTCCACGCAGACTAAAAAGATCACTCACTTTTCCATTTAGGGTGTGTATGTAGATGTTTCTATATAGTATCAAATCTAGATAACGGAGCCGGAATATGTTACAAACATTTTAGTCTGTACAGTAATAAAGTATATTACAAATCCATAATTTCTTTATTTTCATCTTTTGTATGCCAATCCCATGATTTAATTACCAAGTTGCTGACTGAAAGTTATGAGAAGATGTCTTACGTTAGTAGGGTACACCTTCAACTCCAAAGAGCATCTATCCTCCTTTTTTGTGGATGCCACTTTACTCTGTTAACATGTTTTTTCACAGCTTCTTTATATTGTGCAAACATTATTATATGAAATTTGGTTGTGAGTGTTGGTATACATGAAGAATCGGAAAGATTCATTGATCTAATTGAAATACAACGACGTAAATGGTAGTATTTTTGATAGGCATGTTTGCATGTTTCCCCTGGAACTAGTGCAAAGTTGTCTTTTGGATTTTTTTGATGGGGAAACTTATTTATGTAGCCTGTGCTATAAGATTTTCGAATGTTGAGTGATGGGCCTTTAATATCTATTAGTAGCTCAAAATGTTTGTTCAATTCCGATTTCCGATGTAGTAAATCAGACTAGAAAAAAGAATGCAAATATCAGACAAGTTCAGCATTATGCATGAAACTTGCAACTTGCAAGGACCATCTCATATATCTAATGAATTACAACAGGAGTTATAATGTTTGCAAAATGCATTCTATGATTGAATTGAATAACCATGTTTGAAGTTTTAGATATTGTTTATAGTGTGAATAGCTTGCTTAGGGTGTATATTAGCTTCCATTTTAAGTTGAAATACAATTTGGAAATTTGGAACTTGATTCACGTACATGAAGATCACAAGAAAACAAGATTTATATTTTTGGACAAATATAGGTTAAATTTACAATGTGCCCTTTAAATTATTAAAAATGAATAGTACCCTTTATTTAGCGTTACTTTAGAGTATTCCAGATAGTGGTCAACTAGCGATATGTTTAACGTGAACTTTGTGTTGATTCCGCAAATTCAGTTTTCATGGGACATGGGGGTAACCTTTCACATTATTATGAAATGATATATGCATTTTTGCTTGCATGTCTTTTTTCATATGGAATCTGTCCTCTATGTTTTCTCTTTTTTGTGTATTCAGTAGCTGGAGAGTTATATTGTTTGACAACATGATAACTATTTAGCAAAGGCATTTCGGATTTAAGTCTTCAATTTTTTTGTGCATATGCATATCCATGACTTTTATGAGTTATATGTATCTCATTAACTTGCCTGTGTTTTCTTTCTTATTAATATTCTGATTTATCAAAAGTTCCTCAAATTCTTGTAGTACTTTTTTTGTCCATGTAACAGATCCGGCAGGTGTTAAATGCAATGCGGAGGGGTGAAAACTTACGAGCTGAGGTTTGCTATTGTCTTCCATGGCTTTAGGATATTGTTTCTAGTATTATATGCATTTGCTAATTAGATGCAAGTAAGAGCTGAGCTTACAAAAACTAAGTAGATAGTAGATACTGCGATCTATTCTTAAATAAATGCAAATCTTTCTTTGCATAATTTCCCCCCATCCTGCAAAATGAGTCCAAGTCACATCTTTTCATTTTTCACAAAATAAAAGAAATGGTAAGTATTCATGATGTTTACCTAGTCTGTGACTTGATGAAAAAAGTCTTGTCAGGTCTTTAAATGACTTTTTTTGGACCAAGAAAGTTTTATAGTTCGTGTGAGCTGCCATTAGTTGCCCTATATTTCCGGAATAAAACATTTTGTAAATTTTCATGATATTGAGTCATACCTAGTCATGTGTGAACTTGATGAAAGAAGTCATGTCAAATCCTTCAGGTCTTGAAATGACCCTTTTGGACCGATAGAGGTTAATAGCTTTAGAGTTTTATAGCTCGTGTGAGTGCCATTAGTGGCCCTATATTTTTTATCAGACCATCTTCTATTGTTCTTTTCCGTAAATAGGGACTTAGATACAAACTAAGGTAAAGTAACATTGGCCAAGTTCTAACCTTGTTGTGCCTCAGTTTGAATGTATAGCGTGAAAATTCATAGCATTTTAACTTGTATCGATTGGAGAAAAGTCTTCTACATTGAGCTCTATTTGGATTATGTACCTAATGCTGTATTTTAAAACACATCAATGTATTTAATCCCTCAACACCTACATCATTACAATCTTAAGAGTTGGTCAATAATTTGCTTGTTGAGTACCTGAGTAATCGTTGTCTAAATGGATTGCGTATGAACTTGATATTAATATGGACATATTCTATCTTACCTAACACTATAAGTTTGTGTATTGTATGCATTTTCTTTTACTTTATATCCGATGTGAATTAAATTATAACATATTTCTGTTAGCGTAAGAGAACATGCCGTGTAATAAGCAATACTTACATATTTGTTTACTTGTAAAAATATTGGTGGCAGAACGGGTGTCTCGGGGATATCGGATGACGGGTCATGGGGTGAAATTTTAAGGGTCAAATGGGACCGTTTGGGTGTGTTGGCTGGCTGGGTCATTCTGCCAACACTTTTTTGTCACTTATTTTGGGTTCAATAAATTATTAAGCTCTTAAAAATGATTATTAAACTGTTATTACAATAATGTTCCAATGTTTTTGAGTTAAACAATTAAACAATTTGGAAGTTCATAAAGATGTGGTCATGGACTACTTTTTTCAACCCAATATTTTGCTAAGTTATATAACTTTGCCTATTTGACCTGTTAGCTTTAGAAAAAGTTGGGTATCAAATCTTTTGGGACATGGATACGAATGCGGATCATTTGAATGGATATTCATTTACAGCCATAGTTTATGAGGCTCTAATGGTGAACTACTGATGATACACAAGAAGTCCTTTGCCAGCAGCAATGGTACAAACTTATCTGATCTGATTCTAACTAACAATTTGTGATATATGCCAGGACTATATGCTCTTCGATCCATTTATCAATGGGGTTGCTGAGTTGCATGACAGGCATCGAGACATGAGGCTAGATGTTGATAATATGTCTTATGAGGTGAGAATTGGCTTTATCTTACAATTTCCCCCTTTTTACTCTGTTCTTAAGATTTAAATAGATACCAAACTCGTTCCAGGAACTACTAGCACTGGAAGAACGTATAGGAGATGTGAACACCGGGCTAAGTGAGGAAGTCATTTTGAAGTCAATGAAACAGAAAAAGCATATAGCATTCATGGCGTTTTCGACCCAAAATTTGGAGCCATGTTGCATATGTCAGGTGAGATATTCATAACATTCTTCTCTTTTAAATACGATACACAATGTTCTATATTACTCAAAAGTGTGTTGATTCAGTCACATTTGTTTCTGTTTCATATTCTACTCCACAAATCAAGTTTGAATAGAGTATTACCATGTGTTCTTACTCGTGCTATTGTATTGCAGGAAGAGTATGACACAGGGGACGATATCGGAAGCTTGGATTGTGGACATGATTTCCACAGAGATTGCATCAAACAGTGGCTAGCTCAGAAAAACATTTGCCCCATTTGCAAGATGACTGGGCTGGCCCCTTGAAAGAACAAAAAATCTTCCAAAAAAAATGTTACATTTAAACTTTATCTATGCTTTGCTTTGGCCGCCCTGACGTTCTGTTGTAGAGTTTACATGTCCCTTTTGCAGCCCCTCTTTCTTCTGTTGCTCTAAAACAAGACGAGTAAGATAAGGTCATAAAGAGATTCGTGGAAAAATTGAAAGTATTTATGGAAAGTTACCGTTTGGTCTTTGGATGTTTAAATGGTCCTTTCCCAATTGCTCTCAAGTACCCATTTCATTAGGGGATGTGACATTGATACCATTTGTTTTGATTAATTTACCATACTGTATACAAGTTTTATAGCATACGGTATAAGCACTTGGTGCATGATTTTTGTAAATTAATCGAAAGAGATGGTACCAATATCATTTTCCTTTCATTAGTTGCTATAGTGTCATGGCCCACGAGTTTTAAATTTTTTACTTGAGTTGGTTTGGTAAATCTTTTTTCTTGTGATTTTGTTTGGAAACTAATAATTTCTATTTTGGAACTTATATGGCATTAAAGTATATTTTTTGATCATAATGCTATGTTTTCAATGTTTGTTTTTTAAACCCTCAATAACCGTTCACACAATCGCCTATCAAAAGTATTGTCATGTTAACATTATTTTCTCAATATCATCACGTTCTTTTTTTCTCCATATCTTAACACCTTCTATTTGGATACAATACATTTTAATTAAAAATACTTCCTAAATTCGTTCATGCCATCGAAGTTTGTTTTTGTAATTTATCTTTTTTT
>JAOXNX010000019.1:13642836-13654267 GCA_028566075.1 Solidago caesia
GAATGTTTGATTTGGTTTGGAAATGGTTCAAAGTGGTTTTGGTATTTTTCTGCAGGCCTTCACGGCCGTGAAGCAGGTTCACGGCGTGAAGCCCTGTAAGGGCTAGCTTCACGGCAGTGAAGAACTTCACGTGCAGTGAAGCCTTAACAGTTGGAACGGGCGTGAACTTTGTTCACGGGTATGAAGGTGGTACTGGTACACTTCACGGCCGTGAAATTTGTTCACGGGCGTGAAGGGCTATTTAAAAATAAAAAAATTAAAAAAAAAAATGTTGGTCTTTTTAAAGTTTGGTCGTTTCATAACCCGAAAAGATTCAAAGAAGATCACAAAATACTCGATTAAACTGCCTATATCTGATTAAAAAACTTGCATTTCTCATATAAATTAAACATGAAAAAAATTAATCCGTTTTTTAATCATCATCATCAGTGAGTTGCTAAAAAGATTTATAAGATAATACTATACTATTAAAAGGGCAAAGTGGTAAATAATAAATGAGAATATATTGAATACTGTAGCAAAACAAAAACAAACACAAACAACTGTCTTCTTCCTTTTTTTTAGAGCATAAAAAAAGAGAGAGAATAATAAATGTGTATGAAAACAGTCAAATGCGAAAACCATACCTCGCTGCTAACACACGCATTCTGTCCCCACCACCATCATCACCACCACCACACCACCACCACAGTATAACCACTCTCTTTTGCTAACTTGCGCACTATCCGGCTCTCCATTTCTCTAACCTGCACCTCATTCTCATTTTCATTCTCAATAATAATGTCAATACTACTATCACTCTCTCTTCTATTATTATTATTATTATTCTTCCTAAGTATGCAGCTCTCATTTTCAACTCCTATTTCCACGTCAGCACCTTCAGGTTATATCATTTTAAAAAATTAAATTTATTTATTTTTAGCTATTTTTAGTTAAATGAATGATATTATTATTTGATTTCAGGTTTTTATATATTTTGTTACTGTTAGCTTTCTGTTTTGATCGATTTCAGAAACTGTTTCTGTGTGTTTGTAGTTAACGAATGTTGGCGATTATTTGCTAGAATGTGTAGATTTAGTATGTACGTGTGTGTGAGTGTTTATTTGTATATGTTTATGTGAGGCGTGTGGGATTGCGTTTTGGAGAGATTATCTGATTATTCCGTTTGCAAAACGCAAATAATTAGACTAAAGTGCTTGACTATCGGTGTTTTCCTCGAGAGAAAATGCAGTTTTGAATAAGCAGGTTGGGACATGTTTTTTCTAAGCGGTTTTGAAAAATGCTTATCTGTTTTAGAATATATTTTCTTAGAATGTGTAGATATAGTATTGTTAATTCATTTACTAATTAAGCTATTAATCCCTAACCGTTTGAGTTTAGTGAAAAAAATAAAATAAATGTGAAATCGTTAGGCAAGGTTTTAGAGTTGGTTAATTTGATAGAATCTGGAAATCTTTTGAGGAAGTTGTACTGTACAAGTTGTGAAGCGGTTCGAAACTGGTTGAGTGTTCATGTTACCAGCTATTTTCAGGTCGAAAAGCACGAATTCTTCTTCTGCTAGCATTTATGTGAATGTATTTGTGGTAGGTGGTTTAGAGTTATTTGATCAGAATTGCTGTTACCTAAAATGAAACCTTTGCATTATCATTTGCCATTTTTAGTACTATGAATGAAGACTTTAATATATGAGTATTAAATACAAGATTTTTTTTTATATATATATAATTATGGTACCTGGCAGTTCTGAAGGGTCTTTCAAGACTACAAAAATGAGTGTTTTTTTTTAGGAAATGGAATTTTAGAATAAGTTTTGCGTTTTTTTTCCTGGCCCGTTCCAGTAGCCATTACAGCGGTTTCTTGTTTGAGCTACGTATCCTGCAGCAATTCTATTCATATTGGAAAATTTTGCAGGGTAGGGTAACGAATAGTGAGGAGGTCAGGAAATACCATTTGAGAATATGTGAGCGTTGTACTGTACAAGTTATTCTGATGTGCTTAGAAACCGGTTGTAATAGAATATGACTACTATGATTGTTTCAAGTTTGCTGTGTGTGGGATCCCCTGCTTTCCCAAGCATTTATGTATGCTATATGTGGCTGGTGGTCTCGAGTATATTGTTCAGAATTCTGTTATATTAACTACTTTTATGAGTACTTCAATTGAGGGCTTACATTAATATTCCCTTTAATACTATAAATGAAGACTTTGTCAAAAAGTATTAAAAACCTATAATGGTACCTTGCAATTCTAAAGTCTCTTTACACATGTGAAGCATGAGGGTGTGTTTATGGGCCATCAAAGAAACAGATAAAGGGTTAACAACTAATTGAGATATTGAACATTATAATGACTTTTAGATTTCTCCCTGGTTACATGTGCCCATTACTGCTGTATCCTGTTTGAGTTATTATATCCTGCGGCCATTCTGTTCATATTGAAAATAATGTGGTGTATGGTAACAACTGGCGGGTGTGGAGCGTTGGAAGTTATCTGGAAAACTTGTGCTGTAGGGTGACAACTAAGTTAGCTATCTTAGAAACCTTCATGGATTACCGGAGTTTGTTGTTCCCAAAACTGCTTTATACTTTGTGTATAGCTTTTAAATGGTCACACAATAAAACCATATTGTTCTCGATTGGCGTAGGTGATTGGAGGCAACTGAAAAGTAACAGGTTATGATGAACACAACATTTAAATTAGGCGAATGTAAGGTTGCTTTTGGTTTTGTGTGTAATGCGACAATTATTTCAGATTGAGTTTATGTGGTAGAACATGCTTAAATAATGTTAGCTGATTGTTCTTTCTGGCAGATGATTGACATAGTATAGTGATGTCTTGTATGTTGTATCTATCTAATTTGCTTTCCTGATTATAATTACAAATCTAGGGACTTTTGTTCTTTCGTGCGGAGCTTTTGTCCTCATTTTTCATAAAGCATCACAACTGTCTCATAACTAATTTGCCCCCTCCTTCCTCTACTAAAGCAGGTTGTCCATTAAATATAAGTGCCTTTAACGTTACACGTGCTGCCATCCTTTGTTCCGACCCGCAAGCTAGAGCAAGTTGTTGTCGTTATATCAACGCTCTTGTTGCAGTTTCTATTGCTCGTTATGCAAACACAACTAGCAGCCTTGGAGTTCCTCCAGAATTATCCCCAATATGCCTCGAGACTTTATCCGAGACCTTAGAACTTCATGGAATGACAAAAAATGCTTCAGCTTTCTGTGGATTTGGAACAAAAATTCCCGTCAATTATGAGTGCCTTGGAATAACAACCGTCAACCAGATGCTTCAATTTCCAAAATTTTCTAATGTCACTCTAAATTGTAAAGCACCATTAGGTGAAGGTCGTTGTAGAAAGTGTTTGAATGCTGGCATCCTGTATATAAGGAACTTAGTAGGATCTGGGGATAATACGACTTTGAGCACTTGCAGGGATGCAACATTTGTTGCTCTTGCCAGTCAAGTTGATGATGTCTCGGCTGTTGAGATTGCTCACTGTTTTTTTGGAGTTCAAGGGCTCAGTAACATATCAGGTAAGGCTGTACTTAGAGGAAAGTAGATATGTAATAGTGAAAAATTCACGTGTATGACCTGAACCGTTACAATCTATATAGTCCTTTCATATATGTATTGACAAGAACTTTCTGGCTCGATGGAGACATTGGGTTGCACTCTCAAAACTTATGCAATTTTTACACTGTTCTAATCAGATTTAATTGCATAACATGGTGACCAACTTTAATCCAATCTCTAGTTCATGTAATCTTTTTTTTTTTTTGCCCCGAATAAACCATGAAACTTTCACTAGAAAATACCCTAAGGTTTCATGAAAGATCGAATTTAGGTAATGCTTACATGCTACCAGGTCAAAAATGATGATGTGGTGGTGATGTGGCATACACGTGTCAGTTACTTCGACCATGTTTTTCCGAGTCGGCACTTATGTGGTATCAGAAAACCAGTTACCTTAGATGGAAAATTTTGAAAGTTAAAGGATTTTTCTGGGGCAACCAAAGTTGGTTATCTGAAATAGAAATCTGATCAAAGTTGGTTACCTTTTTTTTTCTTATAATCTTATTTTCAATTTCCTAATATTGTACTGTGGAATATTATTACTCTGGATAATCATAGTGTTAACTATCAATTTGTTTCTTCTATTTGTAGTTTTAACAGGATCCTCTCCGCCTGCATTTTCACCTGAGTCATCTCCAAGTCCGTTTGGTGCTGCCAGCCCAAGTCAACTCTCTTTAACAGCAACTGATATTAGACACAGTCCTTACCACCTCTCATTGGTTTCTGGTATTGGCATCGCAGTTACAGTACTAGCCACTATGATGCTGGTACTAATGATTTTTCTTATTCGTAGAAAACGTAGAGAATTAAATGGGAAGGACATAGCACCCGATAAAACCCCAATGAAAGCAATTTCCCAGCCTACAAAAAAATTCCAAGACGGTAGTGAATTTTTTATCTGATTATGTATTCTTTGTTGTTTATCTCATTTTTAGATCTTTTATGATAACAATTGGAAGTGTATGCAGGTCCGTCATCTATGTTTATAAAGTTTAGCTATAAAGAGACGAAAAAAGCAACCAACAACTTCAGTACCATTATAGGACAAGGAGGATTTGGCACTGTATATAAAGCAGAATTCAGTGATGGTTCGACATTAGCAGTGAAGCATATGGATAAAGTGTCAGAACAGGCTGTGGAAGAATTCTGCAGAGAAATAGAGCTTCTTGCTAGACTGCATCACCGCCATCTTGTTGCCTTAAAAGGCTTTTGCATTGAAAAACATCAAAGGTCCACATTTACATAGCCATGTGTTTCTTCTACTTACTATTGTCAATTTAGATGATAAAGGATTTTTTGTTTGGTTTTTGGGGCAGGTTTCTCATGTATGAATATATGGCCAGTGGGAGCTTAAAAGATAATCTTCACAGTATGTATCTTTATTTCTTTTAATTCTTATTTCCTTCCTGTTTTTAAAATTTCTTATGCTTGTTTGTAGATCCAGGTATAGCTCCGATGAGTTGGCAGACAAGAATTCAAATTGCAATTGATGTGGCAAATGCTTTGGTAATAATTATATACAACTTAAAGGAATTTCGCCATTTATATGGATATGTATTTTTAAACTTATAGAACATTCTTTTTTCCTCATTTTATCGTTACGCATTCAGGAATACCTTCATTTCTACTGTGATCCTCCTCTGTGCCATAGAGACATCAAGTCCAGCAATATATTACTTGATGAAAATTTCGTCGGAAAGGTAATGCCAATCATGTCTTCAAGTATTAAAATTATCAAAATCAACTTGGTGGTACTTATTTGCAACCAAATTTTTTTGTTACTTAAGATTTGTGGTCCTCAAATATAAATCAAGTTTCCTGTTATAATCTCTGTGATCCAGGTTGCAGATTTTGGTCTTGCGTATGCTTCTAAAGATGGATCCATCTGTTTTGAACCAGTTAACACAGAGATCAGAGGAACTCCTGGTTAGAACAAATTAACTTTCTTTAAACCATAGTCTAGAAATGGCAAGATGAGTGGGTCGGGCAGGTTGGATAACAAGTCAAACTGGGTTCGTTTGGGCTGAAAAGGGCCATTTCTGTACAGGTCGAACCAGGCTGGGTTGGGTTGTGCCACTATCAATTTTTGTACATTTTTGTTTTGTTTTTTACAATTTATAATAACTAATGTGCTGATTATGATTGCAAAACCGATATTATTACAATACTAGTCTAAATTTTTGAATAGAACAATTTAGGAAATTGTATGCATCAAGAGTTAAGCGATGTAGGAGATTGTATGCATTAAGAGTTAGACTTTTGGCGGCTTTAACCTGTTTGACCCGTTCCCTTTTTATCTATATTTTTTTACTCTACCCAAGGTTGCAAAACTCATAACTCGGATCGGCCGGGGTCCTTGGTAAGACTATCGGATCGGGATTTTATATAAAAATAATAATTTTTGAAATTATATGTACAGAAATAAACTAGAACATAAATATAATCGTTTAGAAACATAAACATAATCCTTCAAATATTTCAAACATATTAGTATACCTTCAAATCCTTCAAATTAATTCAAAAGACCAACTTTGACTGGATTTGACCGAGTTTGACTGGGTTTTTCTGAGTTAGACCTGTTGACCGATTTTTGAGTCCGATTCTAACGAAATCGCCTCAGTCACAACCTGAGTTCCGAGTACTCCACGATTCCTTGGCCGTGGAATCCAGTATTACAACACTTGCTTTTACCGTAATCACATACTTCAAAAAGTCAAGGTTTTCATTGAACTCAGGTTACATGGATCCTGAATACATGGTCACTCAAGAGCTAACAGAAAAGAGTGACATCTACAGTTACGGGGTCGTGCTTTTAGAGTTGGTGACCTCTAGACGAGCTATACACGACAACAAGAATTTGGTAGAATCGTGCCAGTCGATATTGACATCAGAATCAAGACATGGAGAGCTTGTGGACCCCGCCATTGGCAACTCTTTTGACTTTGACCAACTTCAAACAGTTGTTACAATTGTAAAATGGTGTACCCAGAAAGAAGGGCGGGCGCGACCTTCTATTAAGCAGGTACTAAGGCTTTTATACGAGTGTGCAGACCCCATGCATGATGGTTTTATTGAGGCCGTGGAAGATGAAAGAGGAAGGACAAGTAAAGGCAAGATACATAGAAGAGATGGGATCTTCCAAAGTTGGGATGGCCGGGGTTTAGCCTCTTCATCAAGTACTTCACGGTCGTATTGTAGTCGAAGCTTTCTACTCGAAACTGGATCGCCTCAATCGCCTTCAAACATACCCTCCATTTAAATTTAAGAAAATTAGTAACATCCCAAAAATTAAAGGGGATTTTGTAGTTGTACAGTCGATTACCCTTGATAGGTTTCGTGTGTTTTGTATTACCAAGGACTCGAAAGTCTCCGGCATATTATAAGCCATGAATCATATTGCAGGTATGTTAAAACTTGTAGAGTATGGGCCCTTCTTGTCCTTCAGATATTCAAAGATTATTCATCAAGTATGAGATTTCAAAATCGACGCTTTCAATAATATATCAAGAAAGATAAGACTCTATCTAGCAATAGTCGAGAGTGTTTTATGCTACATTATATAGCTTTCATCCACATTTATTCATCAATCTGCATTAATTCATCATTATTGTGGCAAGTACGTATGTGTATACCTGTGATGCGAATCATATCCGCAGGTCGAAGCCAGGTTACAGTTTCCGATTATTTTGGTGTGCAAAGCAAACAATGGGTGGCAATGTGTTAAAGCTAGGTTGCAACAAGGTACTGTTCTTGAATTGCCACCTTATGTGGTTCAAGCAATAAAAAGTCCTTAAGGGTCTTTCAGACACCATTTTAGGAAGTAAAAAACCCAATAAGTTTGCACTTTGCAGTCATGCAGACATTGGAAGACAATACGAAATTAGGAATATGAATATCGTTAAACAGTTTCACTGATTTAATAAGAGGAAGAAATTAATGGTAAGATTTAAGACCATGTCTTGGGTTCTTGGCAATGTGTTGGATGCCGAAGGAAAACCATGAGTACTACGAGTATTTTATAGGGGACGACAGAAAGTAAGTACATGCTTACCGTTTATCAAGATATGGACCTTTATTATACACAAGCATATCAATGTACAATTATTAATCATGTCAACATAATGATCAACCAAAGTTGTAAATGCAAACCAATCCATATCACCAAAACAAAAGCTTGCTGGAGATGCAGGGATGCGAACAAAATCTGCCAGAATCAAACAAGCCGTTATTGCAAAACCCCCTCTCAAAAATATCAAAACACAGCAAAAGCCGGAAATATCTAGGGACCACCACAGTATAAACAGCTCCTAAGCTCTACTACTGTCAATACCACCACCACCACCGAAAACAACCCCATATTGTTCCAGGCAAACAAAAAGACCACCAATTACAAGTATCATGTGAAGCTCCAAGATACTCCATATCAAAGATTCTAATGTTTGTTAAAACGGTATCTCATGTATCCCAAGCAAGTAAGTTTTGCATCCAGATTTACATGAAGTAAAAAAAATGCAGTAGTAAGAAACAAAAACCTCTTTGAACCAGCTCTTCTTCACATAAGCCACTGGGATTCTCAAACGGTCAACCTAACTGTCATGTGGCAAATCTTCTTCAAAGCCATGAGCTATATCAACCATTTAGAATTCTAGATCACCATTGCAGAAGAAGCAATAGCAGCACATTTATAAGACAGAAGGGATCCTGCTTGGACTTCTATGGCGGAGTGACTGTTAGCCACATCGACTCAAAGCACAAAACCAGTGCATTTTCTCCAAATAATTCTCCATTTGGCACAGCAAAGCCATAAAGGATTATATCAGGAATACGGCAATCACAGTGACCAAGAAGTTCCACTTACCGGGTTTTTTCACAATCAATTATAGAAACTTCGAAAAACACAAGCAAACCTCAGGTTCATGAAATGGCATATTAATTTGTTTAGCAGCCAGCAGCCACCAGGAACTTCTTCTTGGTTACGGGTTCCTCTAGTAACAACACAACATCGTCCACCTTTTCAAACAGCTCCTCCAATTCACTCACACCAAACCTTTCATAATCCAGTGGTCGTTTGTATCGTTGCTGATAGATCGCTTCAAAACAACCCAAGAAAATCCGACATGAATAGCTCACAAGAATCTCCTGTAACTCATTCTTAAACTGGTCTAGGCTTTCATCCTGCTCTTCTGACACTACCCGTTCATCCTCAGAAAACTCGTCCGAAGATCCAACACCTGAGCCAACATCCAAGTTCACTTCTCGGGCAATCTTCCCTTTCCTATCATTCTTTCCCACATCTGATGGAGAAGAGTTGGTCCCAGTTAAACCTTTCTTAAGATACACAAATTTTCTCTGCCCTTTCCCTTCAATGGCGATTCTATCATCCATTTTTTTCAAAAGATTAATGAGTTTGACAGATCCATATTCCGAAACATAAAGTGGTCTCCCGAAACTTTTCTGGTATTCAGAAGGAAGACGGCCAAGAGGCAAATAGCCATTAGACATTTCTAGCAGCTTCACGAGTTGACCCTTCAAACCAATCAAATCTCCCGGCTGAACCCACATTAAGTCATTCTGTTCATAAGACGCCACATGTCGTACTGACACATCATTTAAACCAGACGGCAGACTGTAAGCTCTTGACGTTGAAGGGAAACAAGATGCACTGTTGTATTCAGCCAACGACTGTGATACCATTGAAAAATCTTTAGAATTGTAATACCTTTGAGAGACCCCTCTATATACAATTGCTTCTTCTTCATTTTGAGAATCTGAGTTGTCGGTTATCTGACATCCCATGAAAAAGTTAGCCACTTCGGTAGGACCCAACCCACGGTTAGGTACCATGGTTCTTGAGGAGGGCACAAACCCTTCTCCACGAACCACACTAGGCCAATCCCAAACAAAACTACCAGCATTACTCAAAGCCGACGAAACGCCCACTCCAGATGGAATCGCAAGAATCACAGTATACCCACGTTGACCAAGTATGTGAAGCGCGGGAGCAAAGTCAACATCACCAGAAATCAACATGATTGAAGACGGTGGTGGATTATCAAGAGCAAAAAGAAACATATCAACCAATATCGCCTTATCAGCCGCATCCTTTCTCCCATTTGGCACATCTATAAGCCTGACACCCGTCCTTTGACACCCCTCTCTTAAACGCCTAGGAAACCCATTGAAATCCCCATAAGCAGAAAACATAGTTACCACCCCGTTAATAATAGGGTGGACCCGTAAGGCCATTCGGATATTACCAGCCACATCTTCAGGGCGTATGTCGCTAGGAACAGGACAATTCTCCATGTCCCAAAGTATAGCAATCGGGCCATCTGATCCATTACGGTTTTGTTGAGGTAAGTTTGTGTTTTGCATTGACATATGTGTTTGTTGACTTTGTTCCATGGTTCCTGAAGTTAATCTCAAAGCTGATGCATTTGAATTAGCCATCATTAAGGTCATATATGTTTCAAGTTACCTGCTTTTTGAATGAAAAAATTAACCGGTCAATTTCTGTATTCATCACATCTATCAAATTCAAAAAATGCGTTTATACACTCTTTTATAACTTAAGTCACCTATATTCCAATGTGTAATAAATTACCAAGTTTAAAATACATATAAGCCTATATATACGTGCAATCACATATCATGCACAGTTTTTATCGAATTAACCAACATTGAAGAAAATTATAACTGAACAATGTACTACTTCTGTCCCAAGATAATTATCCACTACTAAAAAGAGATACGTATAAATAACCAAGTTTTCCATATTACCAGTTATTGAAATTACTATCACAAAAATCAACATTAAATAAACGATCAAGGGTTAGGCCACACAACATGGAAAAGAAAACCATGCCATGATGGAGGCTTTCACGGTCTGGTGCCACACCACCCTCAATATGGTCTTGGCATTGTGGTCGCCGGTCTGGTGATCATCAGACTAGTTTGTGAGTGTGATTTTTTTAATTACTATTAAAAACCAGTACGGTCCACACCGGATTAAAAGTGGTTCAGCGGGTGTTCATGTGGCAACTTTTTCTCTTAAACTGATTTTTAGAAGAACATAAGCTGTAATAATAACACTTTTCTTAGACGGCGTATTTTCATCTAATATTTTGGGATGAGCTGAGCATTGATTAAATAACTACACCTTTCGTTCCGCACAAGTCATACGTTACATATCTATATCTATCTTCCCTAAAACAAGAATTTATAAACCTAGAATTGGATTCACCTAGATCAAATATAGAAAGTCAAACTTAAAAGTAAACACAGACAAGCCTTCCAAAGGAAACCCGGAATTTGTATATACATAATTTTATAAGTTGATGCATTTGTGATGATGAACATTATAAAAACCCTAATTAAACTAAAAAATGAGGCTAATTAGGAACACAATTAATCACTAATAATGGAAATATAAATAAATTAAAAATAGATCAAAAAGGCATTCAATCGGCGATTATGAATTATTATTAAGAATAAATAATAATTATAGAACTGAGAGAGAGGTTGAATTTACCTGAAGAAAGTAGAAAGACGTGCTCGTGGGAGTATGATTTTAATTTTGATACAAGGAGAATATTATAGCTGTTGATAACTTTGAACCTAATTTTTGGTATTTTTATTCAGGGGAAAGGAAACAAAAATATATTTAATTCATATATATATCCAAGGTCGGAGAACTCGTGACTTGGACTCGACTCGGCGAGAAGGAGAGTCAGGAGTTTTTAAAGACTCGGACTAGACTCGGGGAGTACCCGGATTGCGATTTTATATATAAACATAATTATTTTTGAAATTATATGTAATAGAACTTTAAAAATATATTAGAAACTTCAAACTT